>ML370558.1:32446-89825 GCA_005239525.1 Nicotiana knightiana | reverse complement strand
AGAAGAGAAGAGAAGAAAAATTAAGTAGAATCCTCTGTCAAAAGTCCTCCCACGAAATCCTGCCTAAAAGCCCTAAATGTGATGTTTTTTTTTGGGTCTATTTATATGTTTAGAATGAACCCTAAACGTCTCAAAGACTTCTATTCTAACTTGGAAACACTTAAAACCCGTCAAAAAACGATTTCTAGCTGTCCCGGGACCCAAGCGTTTCAGCCCTAAAGCCTGGGTAAAGCCAGGCAGGGCCTGGCGTTACAGCCCTAAGGCCTGGGTAACGCCTGGACCCCCCAGGCGTTATGGGTCTAACGCCTGGGTAACGCCAGGCTGCCCCAGGCTGTTTGGCTTGGCGCCCGGCTATCCCCCGGGTGTCCCCTCTCGCGTATTCTTCGACGTATTTGCATCCGTTTAGCCCCGTTTCCATTTCCAATTCACCTACACATAAAATAAACCCTATTAGGCACATACGACGTGTATTGTATCATTAAAGCTGATAAAATGCGAGGTATATAGTGCTTAAAATCACGAATTCTAGCCACTCATCAGTCCGCATAGCCTTTTCTAAGTCTGTTTTACCGCAACTTTTCAATATGCATCTCTATACACTATAAGCTCCCATTCTAACTTATTCCATTTGCTATGTGTTACAGACAATGGTTAGATCCCATGGCAGAGATAATGCACCAAAAGGGAGGGGTGAGACCTCCCGGGGCCGAGGCCGAGGCAAGAGTAACCTACCACTTGCCTTCCAGAAAATCATAAGCAAGAAACCAATTGCCAGCAAACCTCCTGAATTCTCTAATACCAGTGAATATGCCTCGTCTAGGAAAACCTACGAGGGTCACTCTATGGAGGTCCAACCTAAACCCTAATATAATCAACCACAAACCACAAGGCGCTATCAATTACGCAACGAGCCTATAGACAACTCTTCTACTGGTTCTGATGCAGAAAGCCAGGGTTCCGAGCCCTCCTCTTCACCTCTTCCTCCCGCACCAATCAATGTAGATGATGATGATGATATACCAGATGACGGGAGATGAGGTGACACTTGAGTTAGTGGCCTTGAGAGGTGAAGGAGAAGAGAGATGTGGGAAGAAAAATTTGTCAGTTTGATTGCCTTCAAAAGATTCAGAGAATGGTGGCCCAAAGATCGCACACACTTGAGCGACAGTTCTTGATGAAGGACTTGGACATTCACAATCCAAATGTCCTCAGACAGTTATAGGATCGAAAAGGATGGAAATGGTTCACCCAAAATGTCCTCGACACAAACGAGCACTTGGTTAAATAATTTTATGCCAACGTGGCTCATATAAATAAGGGTACCAAGGTAACCAAAGTGAGAAATTTGAAGATCCAATTTAACCCCTGTACTCTGAACAAATATGTGGGATTTGAAGAAGTGGAGGCCGTCCAATACTTGGAAAAGCTGGCTTTGGGTGATGCAGCTCGGCCTTGGTTAGCAGAAATTTTGGCAGCTCGAGGACCGTCACCTCCGTGGCTCACAGTAGGGGTCCCCATAGTCGGGGCCACCCTAAATTTTGAAGCCAAAGGGTGTCCAACATTTGCCGCATTGATCCGTGCTTAAATGAGGGACAACTGGGTTGCTGAGTCCGTTTACTTTTCTTGTTTTAGGCAAAAAAAGATAATAGTAATGAATAAAAAGGGTCGAGCATGTTTCACCTGGTATCAACACACTTAACTATGCGCTTATTGTTAAAAATAAGTTTTTGTATAGAAAGAGCTCTAGTTAATGACCTTGTGAATCTTGTGTTGACTTAGTCAACCATCGGGTGGTTTAGTTGAACCATTAGTGATTTTCAATCTTGAATACGGTTGTTGTGGGCCCTTGACTCCTTTCTCTTTAACAATCCGGTTGTGTGAGAGGTGAGGTATTTTATTACAAGTCCAAGTACCCGTGTGAATGGTCTAGAACTTGCCCCTAATGTGTTTCTAGGCGAATTCTAAGTTAACTTGGCTTGAGAAGTGATTATAGGCCCTCCTTGGCCCGTTTTGAAACCTTCCATGGCCCACAAATGATATCATCCTTAGTAAACCCTTTTGAGACTAAAGCCTTTCTATTCAATAACCACATTACAAGCCTTTAACCGTTTTATATTGGCACCCGACTTTTCTTTAGCACTCATGTGATTCAAATGGAAAAAAATAAGTTTCGGGGGGAGACGAGGAGTTTAAAGATGGTTTCAAGGCAAAAATACAAAATAAATGAAAAGAGAAAAAGACAAAGTGAAAGAAAGGAAGAACAAAGAAAAACACACAAAAAAAAAAAAGTGAATAATGTGAAATGGTTGAAAAGATGCAAAAGAAAGAAAAAGTGAGAAGCATGGAGAAAGCAAAAAAGGAGATCGTGAATAGCATGACAAAGAAAGAGTGATGTCAAGTATCTCTTATCCCCCTAAGGGAAAAGAAAATGACTGAAAGAGTCAGCAAAGTATGAGCCAACAAGAGAATATGAAGTGCTAAAGGAAAGATGAACGTATTCCAATCCGATATTACCCTCCTTAATCCAAAAGCTTTCATTACATGCCGAAAAATCCCTGTTTGATTTCAAGCCGAGCAAGCTTATATTAGTGGTGATCTACATGAGGGGAAAGCATATAGTACTTAGAGTTGGGCTTGTGACATTCCTTTGAGAGTGATAAGCGAGTCTTCCTCGAGTCATTGTTTTAAATTCTTCATTCGTGAGCGTGATGAGCCTCCGAAGAGTATAGGAGGAGGAGTTTGGGATCCACAGCAACTTGTATGAAAGTGCGAGTTTCCCTGATGAACACAGTCAACCCTTGATGCTCAAGTGTCACATTAGATCCATTTGTGCTTCAATTTTCAAATCATAGGCTTGTTAATGATTCATGAGCGTGTGAGAAATTGTTGGTCCCAATTGATTTGTGTTTTCACTCAACTTAGGCCAGCTAAAATATCATTTTTCTAATTGAGGTAGGAATTTCCTTAATTGCTTGAGGACACGCAAAAGCTTAAGTTTGGGGGAGTTGATAAATAGGGATTTTGACCACTTATTTGGTTTCATTTGCTTGTGTTTTAACTCAAAAATTCTTAAAGGTATCCCCGAGAACTAATGAAACAAGCTTTCTTGCAGGAATATTGGGAAACGATCCGAAGAAGTGAAAATCAACTCAAAAAGGAGTCAAAATTGGACAAGGACCAAAACAGGGCAAAAATGCTTATAGTGCGGATCGCAAAATACTGTGTGCGGCTGCAAACAATGAAGGAGCCCTATTAAAATCAGCTTCAGAGTATGCAGACATCATACTTTTGGTGCGGCCTCAGAAGAAAGTTTCAGAGACTTGGAAATTTTGAGCAATTGAAGCTGTGCGGACCGCATAATTATTGTGCGGCCGCAGTAGTCAGTGTGTGGGCGCATTCACTAATATGCGGACCGTAGAAGAAGGGATTCAGAGAACCTTGAAGTGAAGTTGTGCAGACCGCATGATTATTGTGCGGCCGCAGAAGCCAGTGTGCGGCCGCACTCACAAATGTGCGGTTCGCAGAAGCAGATCCAGATCCTAGCCCAAGTCAAGTGCGCGGCCGCACTCAGAAATGTGCGGTCCGCACAACTAAATAAAGTGATTTCGCAGCCCAATTTGTGCGACCGCAAAAGGCCCAATTGACCAGTCAAGGCCAGATTGCGGACTGCACTCAGAATTATGCGGCCGCACAACCTCCGCAGGGGCATTTTTATCAGATATTTTCAGCTTAGTATAAATATGACTTTTTGTCATTTTTAGGTAAAGTTTAGTTTTAGAGGATCACCTAAGCCGTTTTTCTTTACTGCTTTAAGTAATTTGTACTATATTTGTCTCCAAACATTAGATTTTCATCCCATAATTAAATATTATGGATTTTATCTTTATTTCTTCTTTAATTTCTGCATTATTTATGGGTAGCTAAATTTCTAGTTAGGATTGTGATCCAACCCTAGTGTGGGTATCTAATGGGTGTTTGAATTAGGGCTTGTTTGTGATTGGGTTAGTTATATTTAGACTATTTCTTTCTAGAATTCAAGAATTAATGGTTAAACATTGACTCATGCCTAATTGACATAATCTCTACTTAATAAAGAGAAACTAAGTCTACGAAAACTTGGCTAACAAGAAATTGGAGTGAACTCAAGAAATTGATAGCTCCAATTAAAGGGTTGAATCTAGAGATAGTAAGACCCGACTTGAGCATTTATCACTTGTTTTGTGCAATACCCATTTGTACTTGAGAAAGCCAAATTGGGTAAAATCACTCAAACTACCGACATGTATAGAGTAAGTATTTGAGAGTGATTGCTATATTACAACCCTGACCAATCAAACTTTCCCTAGAGTTTACAACCCATTAGGTAACCACCTAGGTGGAAGTATGACCCTAGATCCTTTTATCATTTGAAAAAACAACAAAACCAAAAATATCGTCTCTTAGTTTTATACTTGCAAACAATAGAACAAAGTAAAAGTAGAACAATAATTAAGTATGTGGAAGAGAAATTTAGGACAAATCATACAATCAAACTTGATATACACCTAATCCCTATTCTAACTCCCTGTGGATTCGATCTCGACCTTCGTTGTGTTTATTATTACATCGATCGTCTCACTACCTAATTGTGGTGTGGGTTTGGCCGAGATCACCAAGTCACTGGTATAACTGTGACTTTTTCTTATGTTAAATAGTATACCATCAGAAATATAAATGAGTATATCATGTGATATACTCATTTATATTTCAGGTATACCAAGTCACTGGTATAACTGTGACTTTTTCTCATGTATAATAATATATCATAAGTAAATACTTATTTTTTATTTAACTAAGTTATTAGATATTTGTTTCAATTAATAGTGGTATATCATGTGATGTACTCATTTGTATTTCTGTTATACCAAGTCACCGGTATAACTGTGACCTTTTCATATGTAAAATAGTATACCATCATTAAATACTTTTTTCAATTAACTTATTAAATGTTTGTTTATGTAGTTGAATTTAAGGAATATGTATCTTGAAAACTTGGAGAATAACACAGTAGATAATGTTGATCAGAAACACCCTAGTTTAGAAGATGACTTTGTTGATCATCCACCTGAGAGCTAAAAAAGGCAGGGCACAAGGAAGGTGAAAAGGTAGGGAAAAGATGCAGTTGACTTGGACAATAAGGTGGCAGATAACGACCTTGTTGATCCTCCACCTCAAACATCAAAAATGTAAAGCAAAGTTCTAAATGACTTGGAAAAGGAGGTGGTAGAGAATATTCATGAGAAACGTCATAGTCCAGGGAATGCCTCTGTCGACCATCCACCTGAAAAAAATAAAAAAATAGTCCAATGTTAAAAATGCCTTGCCGGTAGGTAATGACTGCGATGTTCAGTTTAATATTTTGGTTGATGGACAAGAGGACTTGAAGAAAGAGGTATTGTTATTAAAGAAGGAATATAAGTATGATATAGTAGTTTTAAAGAATTATCTTGCCGAAAAATTTGTGGAAGTGTTCGATGCCATTGATTCAATTAAGAAAAGCAATTAAGAGGTATACTAGTATTTATTGTTGTATTGTTTTTAAATTTTTTTGTGTTTCTAAAGTTAATAAGACTTTTTTTAAATTTCTGATATAGCACAAACACAACAAAGATGTCGAAAAAGATGAAGATGGTGGTACTAATCAGGATGCGGTCGATGAAAACAAAGCCAAAGAAGGTATACTAATTTATTTTTCTGGTTTCAAAATACTGATTATTTCATGTTAGCTGCAATTTCTTTTACTTGTTAGGTAATAAGAATTTTAAAAATATTTCAGTGTCTGGCTTTGGAGAGTATGACCATGATTTCAAGGAAAATGATGGCAATATGAAGATGGGAATTTAGAAGGGGTCAAGGAAGGGACTTCTGGTAATTAACTCTATAGTTCTATTTTTATTTTTATTTTATATTTATCTTTCTAATAACTTGATGTATTTTATGCAGCACTTGGGTTTGTTGATGTTGAAGTTGTGGTAAATTGCTTGCAATGAGTGATTCAGAGGCTCATAAATTAACACGTCAGCTTGGTAACCAAACAACAACTGAAGATCTTCCATCTTGTCAGATGCCTAAACAGGTAGGCGATGAGGATGTTCTAGCTGTTGAGATTCGCAAACAATCGACAACATAAATGTTTCCAGATTATGATGTTGAGATGAGAGACTCTCAAATTCATAAACCAACTTATGAGATTGCGAACCAGTCCATAGGTGTTGTAACAACCAAGTCAGTAATTTTATGTATTATAGCCATGTTACACTATTTATCACTTCTTCTATGCTTAATTATGGTTATCTGACTTACCAAGTCGGTTGGATCGGTTCCAGAGAAATTTCAGAGTGAATTAGAACACTTAGTCCCAAGATTAAAGGCTTAAGTTGAAAGTGTAGACTAGAGTTTGACTTTTGTATTAATGACTCCAGAATGGAGTTTTGATGGTTTTGATAGCTTCATATGGTGATTTTTGACTTATGAGTTAGTCCATATGCTGATTTGGAGATCCGTAGGTCGTGTTGGCATGAATTGGCAAAAATTTAAGTTGAAGGTTTGGAAGGTTTAGAAGTTTGACCGAGAGTTGACTTTGTTGATACCGGGCTCGGATTTTAGTTCCAGGAGTTGGAATAGGTTTGTTGTTTCTTTTACAACTTGTGTGAAAAATTTGAGGTCAATCAGAGTTGGTTTGGAATGTTTTGGCATTAGTTTTAGAAGTTGCAAGTTCAATAGTTCATTAGGCTTGAATTGGGGTGCGATTCATGATTTACGATGTTGTTTGATATGATTTGAGGCTTCAACTTAGTTCGTATCACGTTTTAAGATGTTGGTATGTTCGGACGGGGTCCCGTGGCCTCGGGTGTGATTCAGATCAAGTTCGACTTCATTTTGGACTTTGGTGGACTGCTGAAAAGTAGGCATCTAGTTTCCTCATAAGTGATCGCGAATGGAGGATCGCGATCGAGAAGGGTTGTTTGGTGGCTACTGGAATTTATTCATCGCATATGTTATATTAGGCATGTGTTCACGAAGCCTTGAGGTCTCAGGTCAACGCGATCACGGAGTGGTTCATGCGTTCGCGTAATGGAGTGGTCAACTTGAAAGTGAGGCTTTAGGCCTATGCAATAGCATAGTTTGTCCTGCGTTCGCAATGGGTTAGGTTGGTTTAGAATCACGTTCACGACATTGTCTCCGTAGTTGTGTAGACCATTTTTCGCGATCGCGAAGAAGAACAACTAGACAGCAGAATGTTAAAACCCAAATCGAGGGTGAGAGCACTATTTTCATATTTTGAATTGTAGATCTCGGTTTTGGACGATTTCGAAGGGGATTTTCACATCTTGGATCGGGGTAAGTGTTTTTGACTTGGATTTGTTAATATCTCAGGAATCCATCTTTATTTTTAGCATTTAGACAGTGAATCAAAGTGATGAAATGGGGGATTTTGAGGAAAATTTTCAAAAATAAAAAACAAAGGTTTTATGTTTGATTTGAGTTCAGAATTTGATGATCTTGGTATGGTTGGAATCGTAATAGAATAGGTGTACGAAATTTGTAAATTTTAGTTTTGAGGCATGGGCCAGGTGTTGACTTTTTGATTTTTGAAAAAGACTGAAACTTTATTGTTTTAAGTTGTTTCATATGACATTATTTGTTGACATTGAGATTTTTGTGACTAGATTCGAGTCGTTTGGAGGCCAACACACGTGGGAAGGGCTTGTTGGAGTTCTGATTTGCTTGTTTTGAGGTAAGTAACACATATAAACTTGGATTTGAGGGTATTCAACCCTAAGGACTACGTTATATGAAAAAATATTGGGGGTGATGTAGGCACTTGGTGATAGGCGTGTGTGCGTGCAACGATTTGTTTATGGTTTAGGGAGGCTTTTAGGCTATTATCAGGATTGTTTTTCTATCATATCATGTTATCCCCGTTTTCTCTCTACTTGATTGATTATTTGAACTAAATCATGTTAGACGTCATGTCTAGGCCATGTGCTAATTGTTGAGACTTTATAGGGATACTCTTGTTATTTCTAAGTTGTATACCTCATTTGTACACATGTTCTCAGTCATGATATCATGTGCGTGTATGATATTTCTGTCTCAGTACTTCTTATTTGATTCCTCACATGTTGTTGATACCGCTTAAGGGAAAATCCATTACACTGAGTATTTGAGATGTGGTTATCTAAGACTTGAACGGTAAATGACTGAGTTTGAGCCTTAGAGCCGGTTTGGTACTGATTTTTGAGGTGACACGTATTCTAGGCCAACGTTGGGCTAAGTCTTATCGTTTTAGGGCTACGTGTGCACCATGCCTCGATATTGGGCTAGATGATTATGATTAACTCTTGGGTAGGAATCTCCTCTCCGGAGTCTGACAAGAACAATGTTTCTTATATGTGCTTGATGATTGGAGGTATACCAAGCACCCGTATAGTGCTAAGAGTAAATACTATTGATGGATCCACTATGATACTATTGGTTTACGTGTATACATATCATGTACGTATAGAGATGTACTTTCCTCATGCTAACTGGTAATTGACCTACTTTATCCGTATTAGGTTTTAAACTGATATACTTGAAAGAATGCCCAAATTTCCAAAATGAGAATGATATGTACTTGATATCATTGAGCTATGATTTTTACGGTTTATTCTTTATATTCTGAACCGTTATCGGTTATTGGTATTGGTAATGGATTGTTGTTCTGAGCTCGTCACTACTTTCAACCCAAGGTTATTGTTGTTACATATTGAGTACATTAGGTCGGTTTTGCTCATACTACACTCTGCACTTCGTGTGCAGATCCATGTAAATCCTGTCAAGGTGGTTTTCAGGCTTGACTTGTGCTAGCTATTTGGGAGACTACGAGGTAGCTGCCATACCGCTCGTAGTCCTTCATATTCTCTTCCTGTTATCATTATTTTACGGTTTCTTATGTTCAGACAGTTGTATTAGAAGATTTATTTCGTACCTTGTTATTCAGTATTGCTCGTGTACTTGTTGACACTAGATTTTGGGGTTGGTTGTAGTAACATGTTGACTTTATTCTCAGACATTTTATGGTATTATTATGTTGTTGCGTTATTAGACCATGTTATTTCATTTTTATTTGATATCATGTGACTGTTGACTTACCTAGCGGATTTGGTTAGGTGCCATCACAACTTGTGGATTTTGGGTCGTGACAAGTTGGTATTAGAGCCCTAGGTTGATTAGGTCTCACGAGTCATTAGAAAGTTTAGTAGAGTCCTGCGAATAAGTACTGAGGCGTCTATACTTATCTTTGACAGGCTACCGAACTGTTAGGAAACTTCACTTCCTTGCATTCTTATCATGCATATTATTTGATTCTGAAGTTTGAAACTTGTATCTTGTATCCTCTCACAGATAGTGATGACACGTGCGACCGGATCAGGTGGACGGCCACCAGTACCACTAGCTAGGTCCATGAGAGGCAGGGATTGCGGCATACACCCAGGTGCGGCTTGTACTAGAACTAGAGCAACACCTATAGTGCCACCAGTCGCTCCACCTGAGGGAAAGATACCAGATGTTGTTTAGCCGGTAGGATTAGCTTAGGCACCAGCTATGCCCCTTGTGATCCTAGGACTTCAGAAGGCTTTAGCCTAGATTTTGACTATATGCACTATCCTTTCTCAAACGGTTTCAGTTCCAACCGCACCATCCACTTTTCAGGTTGGGGAAGGTGCTCAGACTCCTACCGCTGATACTCTAGAGCAGGTAGCTCAAGGACTCCAAACACCAGGGTTACTACCAGCCAAGTCGGTTGCTGCTGCTCGGGCCGAGGTTGTCCCACCTATGAGTGATGATGAGCATAAGAGAATAGAGAGGGTTGGGAGGCTTAAGCCTCCAGAGTTTAGTGGGGAGGAGTTAGAGAATGCCCAGGATTCTTAGACCGGTGTCAGTGAATTCTTTGCACTACGGGTATTTTGGAGACCAATGGAGTTGCATTTACCACTTTTCAGATGACAAGGGAAGCCTAGAGATGGTGGCAGACCTATGAGTTAAGCAGTCTAGTCGGCGTAACGGCACTTTCATGGCATGCGTTCTCCATTCTCTTTTTAGAGAAGGTTGTTCCATAAACGCGTAGGGAGGATCTGTGTAGAGATTTTGAGTAGCTACGCCAGGGAGATATGAGTGTGATCTAGTATGAGATGAGATTTGTAGATTTGGCCCATCATGCTATATGGTTTTTTCCATATATATATATAGAGAGAGAGATAGGGAGAGAGAGAGAGAGAGAGAGGATCAAGAGGTTCATTGATGGCCTCAACTATGGCCTACATTATAGTTTGGCTCGAGAGGTTGAGACGGATGCTAGGTTTGACTTGGTGGTCGAGATTGCTAGGCGCTTGGAGTTTGTTCGCATGCTTGATTTGCGACGAGAGGGAGGGTAAGAGGTCTCGTAGTTTTTGTGGTTTTAGTGGTATCTTACAAGCTCTCTCATATGGCTCGTCCGGTTCATCATGGTGCATCATCTAGTCATGGTTCATAGAGTGCTCATCTGGGTCAGTCATCTTTCAATGCCCTCCCAGCTCAGAGTTCATCCCGTCCTCCATCAGTTCAAGGTTCATCATTACCGGCTTTTGATGCAGGCCCCACTATCATTTCCGGCTCGAGGCTGTTATGATTGTGGAGAGTTGGGGAATGTGAAGGGGTATTGTCCCTGTCACTATAGAGGTACAATGCAGTAGGGAGGCCATTATATGATCCCTGCACCAGTTGCTATACTACCCGTTCAGCCATCTCGGGGTGGGACTCGGGTAGTTTGAGGTCGCACTTGAGGGGTAGGTCGTTTAAGTAGCGGTCAGACTCAATGCTATGCTTTTCCGCCTGGCCATAGGCAGTTGCCTCAGACACAGTGATCACAAGTATTGTTTCTATGTGCAACATGGATGCTTCCATATTATTTTACCTTGGTTCCACTTATGCATATGTATCATCATACTTTGGTCGTTATTTGGATATGCCCTGCGATGCCTTAGTTACGCCTGTTAATGTATTTACATTGGTTGGTGATTCTATTGTTGTGGATCGTGTATATCGATCATGCATGTTGACTAATGGAGGATTAAATACTAGCGTTTAAACTTTATTACTTATAATGGTTGATTTTTATGTGATTTTAGGCATGGATTGGTTGTCACCATGTCACGCTATTCTGGATTGTCATGCTATGTCCGTAACGTCGGGATGCTGGAATTGCCAAGGGTTGAGTGGAGAGTTTCTTTGGACTAGAGTGATTTCATAATTGAAGGCCCAACGGATGGTTGGGAAGGGATGTCTGGCATATTTGGCTTTGTGAGGGATATTAGTGCTGATACACCTACCACTAAGTCTGTTCCAGTAGTGAGAGACTTTCTAGATGAGTTCCTTGCAGACCTGTCGATGCATGCCACCCGACACGAACATTGATTTTGGTATTGACTTGGTGCAGGGCACTCAACCTATCTATATTCCATCGTTCATATGACACCAGCAGTGTTGAAGGAATTGCAAGAACAACTTCAGGAGCTACTTGATAAAGGATTCATTAGGTCTAATGTGTCTCCTTGCGGTGCACTAGTCTTATTTGTGAATAAGAAGGATGGTACAATGTAATGTGCATTGCTTTTAGGCAGTTGAACAAAGTTACAATTAAGAATAAGTACCCACTACCGTGCATTGATGTCTTATTTGACCAACTTCAGGATGCTAGAGTGTTCTCTAAGATTGATTTGACTTTTGGGTACCACTAGTTGAAGATTCAGGATTTTGATATTCTGAAGACGGGATTCAGGACCACTATGGTTAGTGCGAGTTCCTTGTGATGTCTTTTGGGCTGACAATGCCCCAATAATATTTATGCATCTGACGAAAAATGTATTCCATCCATATCTTGATTTTTTTGTCATAGTATTCATTGATAATATACTGGTGTATTCACACAGCCAGGTGGAACACGAACAACATCTAAGGATTGTACTCCAATCGTCGAGGGATAAGAAGCTTTATGCTAAATTCTCCAAGTGTGAGTTTTGGCTTGATTCTTTGGCATTCTTGGGGCACATGGAGGGGATCAAGGTAGATCCAATAAAGATTGAGGCAGTTCAAAGTTGGTCCAGACTGTCTTCAGCTACTGAAATCCGGTGTTTTTATGGTTTGGCCGGATACTATGCTGTTTTGTGGAGGGTTTCTCGTCCTTTGCTGCACCTTTGACTAGATTAACCTAGAGGGGTGCCCCTTTTAGGTGTTTTGGTAAGTTTGAGGAGAGATTTAATAATCTCAAGACTGCCTTGACAACAACTCTAGTTCTAGTTTTGCCTTCATTATCTGTATCATATATGTTTTATAAGCAGGAAGGTAGGGTAATTGTTCATGCTTCACGCCAGTTGAAGCCCCATGAGAAGGACTAACCCGTTCATGATTTATATTTGGCAGCCATTGTTCATGCATTGAAGATTTCGAGGCATTATCTCTACGACATGTCTTGTGAGGTATTTAAAGATTAGGGGATTCTACAACACTTGTTTAAGTAGATAGATCTAAATTCGAGGAAGTGAAGATGGTTGGAGAAGTTAAAAGACTATGATATCACCATTTTGAACCATCCCGGTGTCACGCCCCAACCCCGGAGAGCACGACCGGCGCTCGACCGAGTGAACCCGATCAAGCAAGCATGTTAGACATTTTCTACCCAACTCGCTTATGATCGTGTAAAGGCCTATTTTCATTAATTCAACAGTAGAGAGATAATATATATATATATATATATATATATATATATACACACACACACACACAAATTACTAAATCATTTCATTTTTTTACATCATTCTTAAGTTCCAATTACATACATTCTTATGATTGAGTGGAACAAGGGTCCAAAACACAACATAATCTGTTTGATCTTCGTAGAACCCATACACAACCCACATAGTGTCTACAGAGCCTCTAAAGATACAAAATAAAGTACAGATGGTGCCGGCAATAAGGCTCCGGATATACCTCAAAAAGGTAAAAGGAATATAAGCAAAAGATACAACACATGATCCCGGAATTAAGTGGTGCTCACCGATCCGCTGAGAAGAGGATGCAACACTATTTTATATGGAACCACCTGCATCCATTTAAATATGCAGCACTCCCAAAAAAAGGGACGTTAGTACTGTCGAATAGTACTAGTATGAAACTAAACACCATCACAATAAAACGAATAGTAATACGAGGGAAACAATCAAGAAAGTAATATGAGCTGTAAATAACACTAAAGCTTCAAGTTAAGGATCACATAGATTTTCCAGTCAATTTCCATGTTATTAGGTTGGGTGGTTTTTAGTGCTAATATTCCACGATCCACAATACCATCGTGTTCTTACACGGAGTCCAATCTCGGCCCGATCGACTAAGCCATATAATTTGAGTCATCAACCATATTCATAATTTCATCCACAATACCACCATGCTCTTACATGGAGTCCGATCTCGGCCCGATCGGCTAGGCCATCTCATTTGAGACATCAACCATATTCAATCAGTCACTTCACTTCACATTTCCTTCCCATCTTTTCAATACATTGGCACGAGTGGCACCAATTATAAAGTTATTCTGGCGCTTGGCCGTATTTCATGATTCAATTTCTTTTCCACATTACAAAATTATTATTATCATCATTAACAACTTGGTTCTTCAGTCAAGACTTTTGATTTCACATATGCAATTTAGAATTTAAGGCACATAGAGGCTTTTCACACAATTTGGCATAACAGTCATTAATCGAATTTGACTTGAAGTCTAGGAAGTTTAAGCACATATTCTAAGTTTTGAACATTTTCTCAGATGACGAGATAACATAATGAAAGCATGGAAATACATGTTACACATATATCTTTAAATCAAGCACATTTGGGATAGCAATTTCTAGAGCAGTCAATTTGGGACTTGATTGCATGAATACAATGAGATTAAATTCTAAGAAGAGGGGGTTTAGCCAACATACCTTGTTGGAGATCTTTAGTGCTACTAAAATCAGCCACTACTCTTACAACTTCAATCTATATCAACATAATTGAGTTTGGACAAATATTAGTAAAAATTTCTAGGTTTTTTGTTATTTAGGCATTTTATCAAACACCTAAAGTGCATAGTATTCAATTACCTTTAGTAATGGTGTTTCTTCATCCAACAATCCCTCCTTCCCATCAACAAGATATAATACAATATCCTTTGACTACTAACTGCCTTCTTTAGCACCATTATAATCATCAATGAAATCACATCCACCAAATTTCACTAATTAACTCAATACAAAATCTCTACAACACCCAATAATCTTGTTTAAGTATTTATGGTTTCCAATCACCATATCATAAGTGCTAGTACTTATTTCTTGCTCATATATTCACTAATAATCCATGCATGTAGGTTTAAGGGTGAAACGTTACTTCTTGTAGACAAAATTTTGAAAGTCAACTTTTCGGGTGTTCTTGAGATTTTGAAGAAATCCTATGGAATCCAATACAAAATCTTATTGTAACTAGTGATTGAGAAGTGGAATCAACATCAAAGCACACTTAAAAACTTACTTTAAGTGTGCATTGGAAGCCTTGTCCAGATGGGTGATGGATAGAAAAGCTCTAGTCTTGAAATCCTTCTATTTTTCTCTCTCCCCCCTTAGGTATTAATAGGCCCAGGTACAGTATTTTTCAACTGGTGCTATCCCTGTGCTATGAGGCTTTAGCTCAATAGTTTTCTAAAATCAGGTACAATTATTTTGCACTGGTTCTATCCCTGTACTATAAGACTTTAGCTCACTAGTTTGCTAAAATTTTCTACTTCCCTTATGTGCTACAGTTGCGCTATGGGGAGATAGCTCACTGTATTTTCTTTAGTCTTATTTCTTTGAATTAAACATCCAAGTATTCCCTATTATTAAAACATTCAAATATTAATAAAATAATTATCTCTAAGTATCCAAAAAAACTTTATCCACTCCAGTAATTGTCATGTGGTTTGGTCTAAATTAAACTGTATTCTTAAGCTCGAAATTGCTCAAATTAGCAATAGAAATTCGCGGGGCCTTACACATTAGCCTTCCTCGTCACCACAAACCTCGAGTTTTTGGTAAGATTTTATGGGGCCTTACATCCTCCCCCACTTAAGATCATTCGTACTCGAATGAGGATCAAGGCTCACTATTAACATCCTATGCAACTCGGGTTTTAATACCAGACACCAGCAACCCTAAATTTGACTAACTTCCTAAATTTCCAAAACTTTTGCCAGAGTTTCCTTTGTTACTAGGCCTATCCACCTGCCAAAGAGCCCCAGAATCAAATCTAAAAACATGTACACAATCAAACGATGTAACATAATTCATAACAATACCAACTGTGGCCTCATGTAAACAACATATAATCAAAAGGAACACCTTTACATTAACTGAACAAATGATACAAACTTCATAGGCGACAAGTACATAAAAAGGATTACACAGCTATTCAAACAAGTAAGGATACTTATTCTTCATCTCCTCCTCGGCCTCCCAAGTGGCCTCTTCAACCTGCTGGTTTCGCCATAACACTTTCACGGAGGCATTTTCTTTATTCCTCAACTTTCGAACTTGTCAATAAAGAATGGCAACTGGAATTTCTTCACATGACAATTCGTTATTAACTTAAATGGTCTCAACCGGCACAATAGATGACGGATCTCCAACTACCTTCTTCAACATAGACACATGAAATACCGGGTCCACTAATGACATCTCAGGTGGTAGCTCAAACTTGTACGCCACCTGACCAATCCTCGTAATGATTTTGTACGGCCCAACATACCTCAGACCCAATTTCCTCTTTCTCCCAAACCGCATTATACCCTTCATGGGGGAAACCTTTAAGAATACCCAATCATCTTCCTTGAACTCTAAGTCTCTACAACGAACATCCAAATAAGATTTTTGACGACTCAGAGTAGTTTTCAACCGCTCCTTTATGATCTTAACCTTCTCCATAGCCTGATGCACGAGATCTAGCCTTATCAACTCAGCTTCCCCAATCTCGAACCACCCAATGGGAGATTTACATCTCTTACCATATAATGCCTCAAATGGTGCTATCTGAATACTAGTATGGAAGATGTTGTTATAAGAAAACCCTATGAGTGGCAAATGATAATCCCAGCAACCCTTGAAGTCAATAACACAAGCACGCAACATGTCCTCAAGCGTCTGAATAGTCTTCTCTGCTTGCCCGTCGACCTATGGATGGAAAGCTGCACTAAGATTCTCCTAAGTACCCAAACCTTGCTTAAATTTCTTCAAAAGAATTAGCCGTGAACTGTTCTCCTTGATCAAAATGATATAAAATGGAGTTCCATGCAACCTGACTATTTCCTTGATATACAACTAAGCATATTGTTCCGCTGTGTCGGTAGATTTAAATGGAAAGAAATGTGCTGATTTCGTGAGTCGATCCACAATTACCCAAATTTAGTCAAACTTGCACAAAGTGCACGGTAACCCTACCACAAAATCTATATTAATCATTTCCCACTTCCACATTCGGATATCTATGTTCTGTGCCAACCTACCAGGGCGTTGGCGTTCGGCCTTTACTTGCTGACAACTCGTACATTTTGCTACAAAGTCCACCACATTCCTTTTTATGTCATTCTACCGATAGACTTCCTTGAGATCATGGTACAATTTTGTAGAGGTCGGGTGCAAGAAATACCTAGAAGTGTGAGCCTCGGTCATGATTCTTTCCCGGAGACCATATACATTTGGAACACATAACCGCCCTTGGTACCTTAGTATACCATTATCCATGCCAAGAGAAAAATATATAGTATTATGTTTATGAATACCCTCCTTCAATCGTACCAACAATGGATCGTTGTATTGCTTCCCTTTGACTTCCACAACAAGCAATGGTTCAGCCCCTATTTTGAACAATTACCCCTACTTCACTAGAGTCTGCAAGACGAACTCCCAAACTAGCCAACCGATGAACCTCCTTGGCCAACGGCCTTTGATATGCCTCCAAATAAGCCAAAATACCTATAGATTTCCGGCTAAGAGCATCAACCATAAAGTTGGCTTTTCCCGGGTGATATAAAATATCGATGTCGTAATCTTTGAGTAACTCCAGCCATCTTCTATGACTCAATTTCAATTCCTTCTGTTTGAAAATGTATTTAAGGCTCTTATGGTCCGTGAATATATTCACATGGACCCCATATAAATTATGATGCCAAATGTTCAATGGAAATACCACTGCCGCAAGTTCTAAGTCTTATGACGCATAGTTCTTTTCATGATTATTGACTTGCCTAGAGGCATAAACTATGACCTTACCATGTTGTATCATTAGTGTAACATCTTTATCACTTTTCTCTTACAAGATACCTCCTAAGAATCGAGTTCTACAATAATTTCCGTGATATGGTTACAGTCTTTTGTGAATACTTGCAAATTGCTCTTCCAAATTTTCAACAAAAGACATTACTGGATACTTTTCTTATAGGACCTTTTGTTTCAAATGAATAACATATGCTATCTTATGCACACACCTTGATAACATCAACCTGCACGGCATTGCATCAAATGTAAGGTAACATTATGGTCAGACCTTTCTTAGTAAACCTCTTTCCCCCTTATGCGCCTTATAGAATTTAAGAAACCGCTCTACTTCTCTTGTGAACATTCTCACTATCCCTCTTTACTGTTAGAAACCTCTCAAAACACATATCAACAACCTTTATATATATACAATTCAGGAAGAGTCATTGGCCCGAACAGGGCATTCTCTGAAACTTGAGATCCACCTAAATTCGTTAACAATGACTTTTGGTTTTCCTCTTAAGTGTAAGACTTAGTCCACCTAATTCAATCGTCGATGAGTGACTCACCTTATTCCCAGTATTGTATCTACAAATAGAGTTTCCTGGTATTGCGGCTTAAGAGCTACCATGTTAAACATGTCTGGGCCGTAACAAGTGTTCATCCTCTCTCAATCTGTTTCTAACCTTTTCCTTTGCCCTTTGGGTAGATTATTTTTTATTTCCCTTTTTGATCTCCCTTTGGCCTAGACAATATGTTGGTACCATCTTTTGTTTCTAACTGGAACATTCATTCCCATTTGATTTTGCTCATAGTGCATAGTTGATAGCCTTATTGTGCCACACACTTGTCTGCCTCCCATGAACTCGTAGTATCATTATGCATGGTTTGTTAAGCTTATGATACAACCAATTCACCACCAGTAGTCTCAGTTTCCATTGTAAAATGTAGACATGAACTCCCGCTAGATCTTTTAGTTGATATTCAGGGTCACCCAAGTTGGTTGAATTATGGTTAGTCCTTTATACCTTCTATTAACACTTGTGCTCTAGGCGAGTCAACCATTCTGATACGAATTATTTTACGATAATCTCAATTTCTAGATTTCCTTCCCATTTCTTCTTGCCTCATTCTTCCTATTTAGTGAATAGCTATACACTCTTCCGTAAGTTACATGGTCCTTTCCCTTAGTTGGGAATTCCTCCTGCTCACTTCTCGACACTTGTTGGGATATCCGTGGGAAAGTGTGTTCATCCACGTATCACTTAACACTTCCTTGCTTGTAAGATTCTTAAGAGGCTCCCCATCAAGTCCAAATGCACTCTTGGGTTATTATAGCATCACATTTATTTCTCCCACTCGTTCTGCTTTTCTTAAAGACTTGGAACTTTAGTTAAATCACAAATCCATGATTAGCCCATTCGAAACTCGCAACATTTCAATTTGACCAATAGTACTTCCTTGGGTTTCATTGTCCCAGACCCTCTAATAAGTATAAAATCCCTTTACAATGTTACTCTTAGTTTCTAGGGTCGTTGACCCTGTCATTTACATTGCCATGTATGAAGAATTTACCTTCCTTAACTTTCCACCTACTTGGAGTACTAGTGGTCTACCATTAGCATATCCTTTTAGAGAATCACGTTACCCATTATCACTTTTCTAGACTACACATATCTTCAAAAAAATATTCAAACATCAAAGCTACATGGTATTACTCTTGTTTCATTGTATTTAAGTAGCCTCACTATGGCCCTTCCTTCCCCACTTGGGGTGAATGTCCCGGATTTCGACACAAGTCTTAAATTTAGTTACTTGAGGGACATATATATATCATGTCTCTAGCCCTCTATGTATGTTCGACTATTAGGGAGATTTAAGTTGCCATGCCATTAATCTCATAAGTGCTCTACTCTTATCTGGACAAACAAGCTCGGGATTCTAATTCCTCATGTCAATATCCTTTAGGAGTGTAACGCAACTTCGTACATTTCTGGATTCTTATATAATTCATAGTATAAGAGTCTTCATTGTGGGTTCAATTTACTCTCCTTTCATAACTTCTTGTCTCCTATGAGAGCCTTACACTCTCATCATTGATATCATGTTCATGCCCTCCATATATCACATGCTTATATAACAAATTTTCTTTTACACCTTAGGATCATATACATTCTTTCCACACTACCCACATGTGCTATTTAAGCTTACGTCTCATTTATCAAGTCAATGTCTCTTTGGAGGTGGGTAATCACTTTTAACACTTTCCTCATATAAAGTATGCTCATGGTACTATGTACTTATCTTATATGCCCATACCATTCGTTCAACATGATACATGTGCCATCTCCTTAATATTCAGGCCTCTGCCCATTTGTTATGTCATATGACAACATTAGCTAGATATACGAAAGAGCCTTTAAACTTACATTGAACCTCAACGCACGAGCTAGAAGACAATCTTATAGTAAAGCTTTATCGCACGATCAAGAGTGTTTAGGAAGGGTAACATTCCTAAATGTTCATGTAGGCTCCAACTTATAGATGTGGTTGACAACACACAGATAAGAAGGAATCTACTAGACACGACTCCGAGATATCCTAGGACACTTTTAAACCTTAGGCTCTGATACCAAGTTTGTCACGCCCCAACCCCGGGGAGCGCGACCAGCGCTCAACCGAGTGAACCCGGTCGAGCAAGCATGTTAGACGCTTTCTACCAAACTCGCTTATGATCGTGAAAAGTCCTATTTTCATTAATTCACCAGTAGAGAGATCATATATATATATATATATATATATATATACACACACACACACACACACATTACTAAATCATTTAATTTTGTTACATCATTGTTAAATTCAAAATACATACATTCTTATGATTGAGTGGAACAAGGGTCCAAAACACAACATAATCCGTTTGATCGTCCTACACCCATATACAAACCACATAGTATCTACGGAGCCTCTAAAGATACAAAAGAGAGTACAGATGGTGCCAACAATAATGCCCCGGCTATACCTCAAAAAGGTAACAACAATATAAACAAAATATACAACATATGACCCCGAAATTAAGTGGGGATCACCGAGTCTGCTGAGAAGAGGATGCAACACTATCTGTGATCAACACTGTCTGCTATAAAACAACCTGCATCCATTTAAAGATGCAGCGCCCCCCGGAAAAAAAAGGACGTTAGTACTATCGAATAGTACTAGTATGAAAACTAAACACCATCACAATAAGAAGAATAGTACTACAAGAGAAACAATCAAAAAAGTAATATGAGCTGTAAATAACACTAAAACATCAAGTTAAGGATCACTTAAATTTTCAAGTCAATTTCCATGTTATTAGGTTGGGTGGTTTTTAGTGCCAATATGCCACGATCCACAATACCACTTTGTTCTTACACAGAGTCCGATATCGGCTCGATCGGCTAGGTCATCTCATTTGAGACATCTACCATATTCAATTAGTCACTTCACTTCACATTTCCTTCCCATCTTTTCAATACATTGGCACAAGTGGCCCCAATTATAAAGTTATTCTGGCGCTTGGCCGTATTTCATGATTCAAGTTCTTTTCCACATTCCAAAATTATTATTATCATCAATAAAAACTTGGTTCTTAAGTCAAGACTTTTGATTTCACATATGCAATTTATAATTTAAGGCACATAAAGGCTTTTCACACAATTTGGCATAATAGTCTTTAATCAAATTTGATTTGAAGTCTAGGCATTTTTAGAGGATATTCTAAGTTTTGAACATTTCCTCAGATAAGGATATAACATGATGAAAGCATGGGAGTACATGTTACACATATATCTTCAAATTAAGCACATTTGGGATAGCAATTTCTAGGGCGTTCAATTTGGGACTCGGTTGCATGAATACCGTGGGATTCAATTCTAAGAAAAAGGGGTTTAGCCAACATACCTTTTTGGAGATATTTAGCGCTACTAAAATCATCCACTACTCTTACAACTTCAATCTACATCAACATAATTCAATTTGGACCAATATTAGTAAAAATTTCTAGATTTTTGGTCATTTTGACATTTTATCAAATACCTAAAGTGCATAGCCTTCAACTACCTTTAGTAATGGTGTTTCTACATCCAACAATCCCTCTTTCCCATCAAAAAGATAAAATACAATATCCTTTGACTATTAACTGCCTTATTTAGCACCATTATAATCATCAATGAACTTACATTCACCAAAATTCACTAATTAACTCATTACAAAATCTCCACGACACCTAATAATCTAGTTTAAGTATTTCTGGCTTCCAATCACCATCTCATAAGTGCTAGTACTTATTTCTTGCTCATATATTCACTAAAAATTCATGCAAGTAGGTTTAAGGGTGAAAGATTGCCTCTTGTAGATAAAATCTTGAAAGTCAACTTTTGGGGTGTTCTTGAGATTTTGAAGAAATCCTATGTAATCCAATACAAACCTTGTTGTAACTAGTGAGTAAGAAGTGGAATCAACATCAAAACACACAAAAAAACTCACCTTAAGTGTGCATTGGAAACCTTGGCCAGATAGTTGATGGGGAGAAAAGCCTTAGTATTGAAATCCTTTTATTTTTTTCTCCCCTCGCTCAGGTATTAACAGGGCTAGGTACAGTATTTTTCAACTGGTGTTATCCCTATGCTATGAGGCTTTAGCTTACTGGTTTGCTAAAATCAGGTACAATTATTTTGCATTGGTGTTATCCCTGTGCTATAAGGCTTTAGCTCACTGGTTTGCTAAAATTTTCCACTTCCCTTATGTGCTATAGTTGCGCTATGGGGAGATAGCTCACTGTATTTTCTTGTCTTATTTCTTTGAATTAAACATCCAAGTGCTCCCTATTATTACACCATTCAAATATTAATAAAATAATTATCTCCAAGTATCCAAAATAAACTTTATCCACTCCAGTAATTCTCATGTGATTCGAGTCTAAATTAAATTGTATTGTTAAGCTCGAAATTGCTCAAATTAGCAATAAAATTCACGGTGCGTTACACATTAGCCTACCTCGGCACCACAAACCTCGAGGTTTATGTAAGATTTTACAGGGCCTTACATTCGGGAAGGCCAATATGGTGGCCGATTCCTTTAGTAGAAAGGCGGTGAGTATAGGTAGCCTTGCATATATTCTAGTTGGTGAGAGAGTCGCTAGCATAAGATTTTCAGGTCTTGGCCAATAAGTTCATGAGGTTAGATGTTTCGGAGCCTAGTGGATTCCAGCTTGCGTAGTTTCTCTGTCTTCTTTGTATGAGCACATCAGGGAGCGTCAGTATGACGACTCCATTTACTTGTCCTGAAAGACACGGTGTAACATGATCATACCGAGGAGTTTTCTATTAGAGATGATCGGGTGTAGTGGATGCAGGGTCAGATTTGTGTGCCCAATGTAGATGCGTTGCATGAGTTGATTCTTGAGGAGGCCCATAGTTTGTGGTATTCCATTCATCCAGGTGCCGCAAAGATGTATCAAGATTTGAGGCAACACTATTGGTGGAGGAGAATTAAGAACGATATAGTAGAGTATGTGGCTCAGTGCTTGAACTGTCAGTAGGTGAAGTAGGAGCATCATAGGCTAGGTGGTTTGCTTTAGAGGCTTGAGATTCCCGAGTGGAAATGGCAGTGTGTTACCATTGACTTTGTTGTTGGGCTCCCATGGACTTTGAAGAAATTAGATGTAGTTTGGGTGATTGTGGACCGGTTGACTAATTCTGCACATTTCATTCCGGTTGTGACTACCTATTCTTCAGAGCGTCTGGTTGAGATATATATCCACAAGATTGTTCGTCTTTATGGTGTGCTGGTGTCTATTGTTTCTGATTGGGGCACGTAGTTTACATTGCAGTTTTGGAGAACAATGCAGCGAGAGTTTAGCACACTGGTTGAGTTGAGTACAACATTCCACCCTTGGATGGATGGACAGTTCGAGCGCACCATTCAGATCATAGAGGATATGATGTGCGCTTTTTTTATAGATTTTGGCGATTTTTGGGATCAGTTTATACCGCTTGTAGAGTTGGCCTACAACAATAGCTACTAATCGAGTATTCAGATTGCTCCTTATGAGGCCTTATATGGGAGGCGATTTCATTCTCCTGTTGGTTGTCTTTGTCTGAGAGAGACTAGATTGTTGGGTACTGATTTTGTTTAGGATGCCTTAGAGAAAGTCAAGTTGATCAAGATCACCTTCGCATAACATAGTCTACACAGAAGAGTTACGCTGATCGAAAGGTTCATAATGTTGCATATATGGTGGAAGAGAAGGTATTTCTTATAGTAACGCCCATGAAGGGCGTGATGAGGTTTTAGATGAAGGGCAAGTTGAGCCCACGGTTTATTATCCCTTTTAAGGTGCTTGAGAGGATTGGAGAGGTGGCCTACAAGCTTGAAATTCCACCTAGTCTATTGGGTGTTCACTTAGTGTTCCATGTATCTATTCTCCGAAAGTATTATGGTGTTCTCTCTCATGTTTATATTTTAACGCGGTTCAGTTAGATGGGGATTTGACTTATGATGCGGAGCCGGCAGTCATTTTGGATCGGCAGGTTCAAAGTCAAGATCAAAGAATAAGCTTCAGCAAAAGTTCAGTGGATAGGGCAGCCAATTGAGGAGGCTCCTTGGAAGACCAAGCAGGATATGCAGAGAAACTATCCACACCTATTTGAGAATCCAAGTATGATTCTAAACCCGTTCGAAGACGTGTATTTATTTTAGAAGGGGAGAATGTAACGACCTGGCCAGTTATTTTGTGTATTGTAGCCTCGTTCCCCCATTTATCATTTCTTCTATTCTTAATTATGGATATGTGACTTACCAGGGCAGTTGGTTAGGTTCTGGGGAGGTTTCAAAGTGAATTGGGACACTTGGTTTCAAGGTTGAAGGCTTAAGTTAAAAGAGTTGACCGATGTTTGGCTTTTGCTTGGATGACTCCAAAATGGAGTTTTGATTGTTTTAGTATATTTGTGTGGTGATTTTGAATTTAGGAGTATGTTCGGATGTTGATTTGGAGGTCCGTAGGTTGTTTTGGCTTGAACTGGCGAAAGTTGGAAACTTTAACGTTTAGAAGGTTCAGAAGTTTGACCGAGAGTTGACTTTGTTGATACCGGGCTCAGATTACAGTTCTGGAATATGGAATTGGTTTGTTGTGTCATTTATGACTTATGTGCAAAATTTGAGGTCAACCAGAGCTGGTTTGGTATGTTTCGGCAATAGTTCATTAGGTTTGATTTGGGGTGCGATTTGTGATTTCGGTGTTATTTCATGTGATTTGAGGCCTCAACTAAGTTTGTATAATGTTTTAGGACTTGTTGGTATGTTTTCACAGGGTCCTAGGGGCCTTGGGTGTGAATAAGATCAAGTTCGGCTACATTTTGGACTTTGGTGGCCTGTTGAAAACAGGGCACCTAGTTTCCTCATGTGCGATCGCGAGGGGAGGATTGCGATCGCGAAGGGTTGGTTGGTAGGTGGTGGTATTTTGTTCATCGTGTACATGATATTAGGCATGCATTCGTGAAGCCTTGAGGTCTCAGGTAAACGTGATCGCGGAGTGGTTCACGCGTTCACAAAGTGGAGTGGTCAACTGGAAACTCAGGCTTTAAACCTATGTGATCGCATAGTTTTGCCCGCATTCGCGATGGGTCAGGTTGATTTAGCATCGCATTTGCAAATTTATTTCCACGTTCGCATAGACCATTTTGGAGGACAGTTAACTTTTTTTCTTCACGATCGCAAGGGACTTTCCGCGAGCGAAGAGGAATAATTGGGCAGCAGAATGTTAAAACCCAAATCGAGGGTTAAAGTATTATTTTCATATTATGAGTTGTAGAGCTCGGTTTTGGGAGATTTGGAGGGGATTTTCACGTCTTGGATCAGGGTAAGTGTTTTTGACTTGGATTTGTTAATATTTCATGATTCCATCTCCATTTTTAGCATTTAAATAGTGAATTAAAGTTAAGAAATGGGGGATTTTGTGGAAAGTTTTCAAAAATGAAAAAGGAGGTTTGAAGGTCAATTTGAGGTCGGAATTGGATGATTATGGTATGGTTGGTCTCATAATCGAATTACGTGTCTATAATTTATGAATTTTATCTAGTTCTGAGATGGCGGACGGGTTGACTTTTGGATTTTTGACAAAGGTCGAAACTTTATTGTTTGAAGTTGTTTCATACAACATTATTTATTGATATTGAGTTGTTTGTGACTATATTCGAGTCATTTGGAGGCCGAAACACATGGGAAGGGCTTGTTGGAGTTGTGATTTGTGCATTTTAAGGTAAGTAACACATCTAAACTTAAGGGTATTCAACCCTATGGACTACGTTATATGAAAGATATTAGGGTTAGGCACATGCTTGGTGATGAGTGTGTGTGCGTGGACCGGTTTGTTCATTTTTTGGGGAGGCCTTTAGTCCATTATCGAGCTTGTTTTGCTATCATATCATGTTATCCCCGCGTTCCCTATACTTGTTTGATTATTTAAACTGTGAATCATATTAGACATCATGTATAGGCTATTTGTTAATTGTTGAGACTTGATAGGGTGATCTTGTTGTTTCTGAGTTGTATACCTTAGTTGTGCACATGTTCTCTGTCGTGATACCATATCCGTGTATGATATCTCTGTCTTAGTACTTTTTATTGATTCCTCACATGTTGTTGATAAAGCTTAAGGGAAATTCTATTAAACTAAGTAATTGAAATGTGTTTATCAGAGACTTTAATGGTAAATGACTGAATTTGGGCCTTAAAGCCGGTTTGGTACTGATTTTTGAGGTGACACATACGCCAAGCCCACATTGGGCTAAATGTTATTGTTTTTGGGCTACGCGTGCAACGAGGCTCACTATTGGGCTAGATGATTATGATTAACATTTGGGTAGGATCCGCCCCTCCGGAGTCTGACATTCCAGCAGTAGGCGCATGCATAGTGTGTCTTATATGGCTTGATGATGTGCAGTTATGCCAGGAACCAGTACAATGCTAAGAGTAAATACTATTGATGGATCCTCTGTGATACTATTGGTTTACATGTATACTTGATATGTAGGCATAAATATGTAATTTCCTCATGCTAACTGGTAATTGACCTGCTTTATTTTATTGGGTTTTAAACTGTTATACTTGAAAGAATGCCTAAATTTCAGAAATGAGAACGATATGTATTTGATATCATTAAGCTAGTGTTTCTACAATTTATTCTTTATATTCTGAACTATTATGGGTTATTGGTATTGGTATTGAATTATGCCCAAGGTTAGTGTTGTTACTTATTGAATACGTTGGGTCGGCTATACTCATACTACACACTGCACTTCGTGTGCAGATCTAGGTACATCCTGTCGATGTGATTTTTAGGCTTGAGTTATGCCAACTATTTGGGAAACTATGAGGTAGCTGTCATACCGTCCGAAGTCCTTGATGTTCTCTTCTTGTTATCTTTATCGTACTGTTTCATATCATCAGAAAGTTGTATCAGCAGATTTATTTCGTACCTTGTTATTAAGTAATGCTCCTGCACTTGTTGACACCAGATTTTGGGGTTGGTTACAGTAGCATTTTGACTTTGTTATCGGATATTTTTATGGTATCTTCCGTATTTAGTTATTAGACCATGTTATTTTATTTTCATTGATATCATGTGACTGTTGGCTTACTTATAAGATTGAGTTAGGTGCCATCACGACTTGTGGATATTGGGTCGTGTTATGTGTAGATCCTGTATGGTGTTCTATGCCAAATTGCTCTACACGGGAAGGTGCTACAACGTCTTCTTTGCCGATTAAGTCAACAGGTGAAGAGGTTCAAGCTTATGAGGTTTCAAATCACTCAAGTCAAGAAGATGCAACAAGAATGAGAGAAACCTGTTGTACCTCGTGCTATTATGAATGGTGATCACCCATTTAAAACCTCAATTACAAAAGAAGTTCCTCTGTTAGTTAGTCATGAGTTTTCTTAGTTTGTTGAAAGAAAGTTAATTATAATTTGCAGGTAATGTTACAGTTTTACTTATGGTTGATTGTATTTGTTTTAATGATAGTTTCGACTAGTTTATTTATATATTTATTAAATCATCAGGAAAAAGGTGTAAAAAGAAGGATGATATACTTGAGCAAGAGTTTGATCTTTGAGTTGAATGCATAGCTCAGGGGATGTAATTTTTTGTGCATTTGCGGAGTATATTATCGAAGGCAAGAAGATTTCTACAAATAATGACATCTTTGATTCTGAACATCTTCGAACCAAATTTGGAACATTATTATACCATTATGGGAAGAAGAAGCAGGTGGAATATCTAGTTAGTGATGAGGCCGCTAGAAGATTGGACAAACCTCGTGTTTCAATAAGGCGCATCGCGAGAAGAAAGATGTAGTCTTTTACGTTGTAGGTATTAGTGGTGGTGTTGATTAATAAGTACTCTCATTCAACTTTTTGGAAAAGTAATATTATAGTTTTGGGCGTTGCAAAATTACTGATGTACTTTAGGAATGCTGGTTTTTTGTTCCTGGAGTATGGTATACGCAATGTTAAATTTAGTCGTTTGTATTGTAATTGTGCTCCTTATGAAACCTTATGCTATTATTTATAACTTTTTCTATGCTTCTTAATTTTTTTAGTCTAATAATGTTAATTATTTACTCTGATGTTATACTAAAGACCTACTGAGAATACTCGTAATGATCAAGGATACTGGGAATACCAGTTATCTAGGTATACTACAATATCAGTTATTATAATATACTCTGTAAGTATATCAAAGACTTATTAGGAATATCAGTCATCATGATAGTATACTACTGGAAATAGTCGTATACCAACAGTCTACTGGAAATAGCTGTATGCTAACACTATGGGAATACCAGTGACCATGGTATACAAAGTATAGTAGTATAGCAACATTATGGGGAATACCAGTAACCATGGTGTATTTTGTAGTATACCAACACTACTGAGAATACCACTAATGGTATAGTATACCAAGACTCTTGGCAATGCCAATAAACCTGGTATACAATAGAGTATCCCAAGACCCATGGTAATTGTGGTATTACTGATATGTTTTGTAGTATACCAACTATAATGGGATAACAGTAACCATGGTATACCACTAACTATGATATACTATAATGGGAAATTATGGTATAGTATTATAGTTGGTATACTTTGTAGTATACAAACAATAATAAGATACTAGTAACCATGGTATACGAAGAATTGTGGTATACAACTAACTATGGTATACTATAATGGGAAAACTATGGTATACTATTATGGGAACACTATGATATATTATTGTTTACTATACTTTGTAGTATAGGGAGACAACTAACTATGGTATACTATAATTGGAACACTATGGTGTACTATTATAGTTGGTATATTTCGTAATATACCAACTATAATGGGATACCAGTAACCATGATATAGGAAGAATAGTAGTATATCATTATTATGGGGGAATACCACTAACTATGGTATAGTATAATGGGAACATAAGTAACCATGGTAAACTTTTTAATGTACCTACTATAGTAGTAAACCCAAACTATGGGAATACCAGTAACCACGATATACTTTGTAGCATACTATCATTACCTGGAAAAGTAGTATATCCCCATAGTGTTGGTATCATGGCATACCCGTAACCCGAGTATACTAGATATAGTGGAAATATTAGTAACCATGGTATACGAATAATAGTAGTATACCAACTGTATACGATAGAACCGTGGAAGTTCGATTTTGAGGCTTCTACAGTGTTCCGAGCGTCAACCTCGATTGTATCAAAGCAGAAATCGAAGTTCAACCCCGAGGTACATTCCTCGAGGACGTACCCTGAGGGATCGAAATACCTCGAGGAAGGATAACATTTCGAAGAACGTCGTGGAAAAGCGGGAGGTTCCAAAAGGCACGTGGTTAAAGTTGACCAAGTCTGCAAGCATAGTACAAGTCCGTACCGTGACATTGAATAGCTGTACCAACTACATTTCTTTGTACTAATTGTATATGTACTATTTTGGGATTGGCCCTCCTATAAATAGGTGACTTTGTCATTTTATAACACATATGATATTCAATATAAGAACAAGAACATTCTCTGCTCTCTAACTCAAACATTCTCTACAATTGTTTCATTGATTTATTGCTTTTCATTTATTGTGTTCATTAATTGTTCTTCGTTTATTACTCGTTATTCATCATAAAGAGGCCATCTTCGAGGCCTTCAATACTGTTATATCATTCTCGATAGCCCCTTGTCAAGATTTTGAGCTCGACCTCGAGGCCCATTCCGACCAAGCTCGAGACCCCATCTCTTCACTGCTCGGTTTGCATAATCTCGTTATCCTTCGTTCTTATCTCGTTTTCTCGCTTCTCACTTAGCATCTACTTCCTAAACAACTGGTATTAAAATAGATCACGTATTTTTAGAACCACAAAATCCAATATAATTGTAAATATCATTTTCAAGGTAAAAAAATAATAGTGATTGTTTTAGTACTGGTTTTCTAAAAACACAAGTTATTCTTCACACTTTTTCTTGTCCAAGAATCTTCAATTTCAGGCCAGAAGATGCTAACTCAATGAATGCACATGAAAACAATGGTCTTGAGGATTATGGAGAGAACGGCGCAGCTACTTCAGGTGCCGGTGTACCACCGCAAAACCATGAAGGGGAACCAGTGCAAATCCCCGTCAGTGAAGGCTCACGCAATGGCCTACGCGCCATTCACGTGATTATCGGAGAAACCGATATTCCGCAAGAACCCGTGCTCAAACGGGCCAAAATGCCCATCACCACGAAAGAACGAACTCAAAGTCATATGCTTAAAGGGACTGTTGTGTTCAGAGAAGAATATATCGAAGCCTTGTCCCAACCACGTAATGATGCACTGGTAATTTCTTTTCTCTTAAATAACATTCGAATTAAGTGTGTGCTCGTGGATCCAAGTAGCTCGGCCAATATAATCGGATTCGGGGTAGTGGAGCAGCTTAAGCTCTCACGCAAATCGTACCCGATTCTTGAGCCCTCAGTGGGTTTAACATGACAAGCGAAATGACGAAGGGACAAATCACCCTCCCAGTCAATGTGTCTGGTACAGTTCAGGATACTAAGTTTTATGTCATCGAGGGGAACACAAGATACAATGCCCTTCTCGGAAGACCATGGATACACAACATCAGAGCGGTACCATTGACTCTCCACTAGATGTTGAAATTCCCAACTAAAGAAGGCGTAAAAATGGTGTATGGTGAGCAACACGCGACCAAAGAAATGTTCGCAGTGCATGGCATAGCACCGGCACCTGTATACTCCACCTCGGAGGGGTCAGAAGATAAATAGGTCCCCGAGGATGATGAAGAATACTTCTTCACCCCTCGAAACTTCGTTGCCCCCGAAGAGTCGGCGCAACCAAATCAGCGGTCGAGGATCTGGAGCAAGCTTTTTTGATGGAACATCTTCTAGATCGAAAGGTATACCTGGGAACGAGATTATTCCCCGAACTCAGGAAGAAACTCATTCAATTTCTTATTAACAACATTGATTGCTTCACTTGGTCCCACTTAGACATGACAGGGATCCCGTCGAAAATAGCCACCCATCGGCTAAGTGTCGACCTCAGGTTCAAACCGGTGAAGTAAAAAAGGAGGCCTCAGTCTGAGGTAAAGCATGCGTTCGTCAAAGATAAGGTAACAAAACTCCTTAGAATAGGGTCCATTAGGGAAGTAAAATATCCCGAATGGTTAGCCAATGTAGTAGTGGTTCCCAAAAAGGGGAACATGTTAAGAATGTGCGTAGATTATGAGGACTTAAATAAAGCATGCCCTAAAGATTCATTCCTGTTTCCCAATATCGATCGCTTGATTGATGCTACGGCTGGCCACGAGATCCTCACCTTTCTCGACGCCTACTCTGGGTATAACCAAATTCAAATGAACCCCGAGGGTAAGGAAAAAACTTTGATCATCACAAAGTATGGCACATACTGCTACAATGTAATGCCCTTCGGGCAAAAAAATGCAGGGGCTACATACCAGCACCTAGTTAATAAGATGTTCGAACATCAAATAGGAAACTCCATGGAAGTTTACATTGATGACATGCTAGTTAAGTCACTGCGCGAAGAGTACCATTTGAATCATTTGCAGGAAAGTTTTGACATCCTTTGGAGCTACAACATGAAGCTCAACCCCGAGAAATGCGCCTTCGGCGTAGGTTCGAGAAAATTTTTAGGCTTCATGGTATTAAACAGATGGATTAAGATCAACCCCTACAAAATCAAGGCTATCGAAGAAATCACGGTGGTAAACAATGTGAAGGCCGTACAACGGCTTACCGGGCGGATAACAACATTAGGCCAATTCATCTCGAGATCATCAGATCAGATCCATCATTTTTTCCTTATTACTCAAAAAGAAAAACAACTTTGAGTGGACCCCGGAGTGCCAGAACGCCTTGGAGGAGTTAAAGCGGTATCTCTCAAGCCCGCCTTTGCTCCATAGCCCGAAGGAAGGCGAACCACTATATTTATACTTAGCAGTGTCCGAGGTAACGGTAAGTGGCGTGTTGGTTCGAGATGAGCAAGATACGCAATTCCCTATCTACTATGTGAGCCGAACCCTGGGAGATGTTGAAGCCAGGTATCCACACTTAAAAAAGTTAGCTCTTGCATTAATAAGTGCATCTCGAAAATTGAAGCCTCATTTTCAATGTCACCGTATATGTTTTTTAACGACATATCCCCTTCAAAATATATTGCATAAACCCGAATTGTCAGGCGGACTGGCGAAGTGGGCCATCAAACTAGGGGGATATGATATTGAATATCAGCCTCGAATGACTATCAAGTCCCAAATTTTGGCGGACCTCGTGGCCGACTTTACGCCTGCCCTTGTGCCCGAGGCAGAAAAAGAACTTTTACTAAAAAATGGGCACATCATCAGGGTTATGGACCTTATTCATAGACGGTGCCTCGAATGTGAAGGGATCCGGACTCGACATAGTTCTGAAGCCACCTACGGGTGGCATGATTAGACAATCTATAAAAACTGCAAAACTGACTAACAACGAAGCCGAGTATGAGGCTATGATTTCAGGTCTCGAATTGGCCAAAGGCCTACGGGCGGAAGTCATCAAAACAAAGTGTTATTCCCTTCTGGTAGTAAATAAGGAAAATGGGAATTTCGAGGTATGAGAGGACAGGATGCAGCGATACCTGGATAAACTTCAGGTCACTTTGCGAGGCCGATGCACTCGCAAACTTGGGATCATCCACCGAGGAGGATGACATACTTCCCGGGCTGTTGTTCAGCTATCCAAATCAGTGATTAAAGAAGGCCATGCCGAAATTAACTCCACCAGGATGACATGGGATTGGAGAAATAAGTACATCGATTATTTGGGAAGTGGGAAGCTACCCACAGACCCAAAAGAATCAAGGTCCCTTCGGACCAGAGCTGCTCGATTTTCACTCGACGAGAATAGAACTCTGTATGGGAGAACCTTTGATGGGCCCCTAGAAGTGTGCTTGGGGCCGGGAGACACCGATTATGTACTCCGAGAAATCCACGAGGGCACCTCAGGAAATCACTCTGGTGCCAACTCCATAATTTAAAGCTGATTAGAGCAGGTTACTATTGGGACAACATGGAAAGGGACACCAAAGAATTCTTCCGGAAATGCGACAAGTGTCAAATATTTGCACCAATGATCCAGCAACCCAGTGAACAGCTACATTCGGTCTTGTACCAATGGCCGTTGATGAAGTGGGGAATAGATATCGGTTGCCCCTACCAGCGGCACCAGATAAATCTATATTTATTCTATTTATGACTGACTACTTGTCAAAATGGGTGGAAGCACAGGCCTATGAGAAGAAAAGAGAAAAATAAGTCATCGATTTCGTTTAGGATCACATCATGTGCCAATTCGGTATGCCATCCGAGATAACGTGTGATAACGGGAAGCAGTTCATCGGAGGCAAAGTAACATAGTTTTTTGAAGATCACAAAATCAAAAGGATCCTGTCAACACCCTACCACCCATGTGCAAATGGTCAGGCCGAGTCCACAAACAAGACCATCATTCAAAAATTAAAAATGAAGTTAGAAAATGCAAAAGGAAAGTGGAGAGAAATTCTTCCCGAGGTGCTATGGGCATATCAGACGACCTCTAAATTGAGCACATGGGAGACGTCGTTCTCTTTGGTATACGGGTCCGAGGCTTTGATACCGGTCGAGGTCGGAGAGCCAAGTGCCAGATTCTGACATGCCACCGAAGACTCAAATAACGAGGCTATGACTACAGCCCTCGAACTATTAGATGAAAAATGAGATGCCGCACTGGTCCGAATGGCCGCCCAAAAACAAAGGATCGAAAGATACTACAACAGGAGAACAAATCCTCCGACATTTTGGAGTCGGGGACCTAGTCCTAAGGAATGTCACCATAAGCACTCGATACCCAAATGAAGGAAATCTGGGCCCGATCTGGGAAGGACCGTACCGCGTCCTCAGAGTAATCGGCAAAGGATCCTACAAACTCGGTACCATGGAAGGTGAGCCACTTCCAAATAACTGGAACATATCAATGCACATGCGCGATTATTTCTAGGGTATAACTTTCTCCATTTTCATTTTGTGCTTCATAATAATTTCTTTTTTACAAGTGTCCGATGGAAGAAATCGCAATACCCTTCGACTTGAAGACATTGGAACTGAAAAACATGCGTTGCGCTTTTTTTCCCTCGCATCGAATTTTATCCCAAATGGGTTTTACCGACGAGGTTTTAATGAGGCAACAACTACATTCTACCTAAGGAGAACTCAATAAGTATTCAAGGCTTATTTTTAATCTACCTCAAATACTGAGGGGCATCCCTCCGAGAAATCACCCCCTCGAGGAAACTAAAATATTCCAAAAAGGGTCTCGACAGGAGAATGATGTGTCGGACCAAACGATCGAATGAACCGCGTCCACGTAGAACAATCAAACCCTCGACGATGAAAACATGGATACTTGTACCAAGCAATCGAAGGAGAGTCCTTTATTATCAAAACACTTCGCCCTTCAAAGAAGTTTGCTATTTTCAAGAAATAGCCTCAGGGCCAGAAACTTCCCGAACACTTGGGGACTAGCACCAAAAACTCGAAGCTATAAGACCTCAGGGCCGACAACTTCGAGCTCGTAAGCCCTCCATGAGGCAATATCGCACATGTAAGACCCAAATGAGGCATATTCAAATTCATAAGCCCTCCATGAGGCACCAATGTAAGCCCTCCATGAGGCAACGTCAGAAAGTTTGCTATCTCCATAAGGTACGACTCCGAAGCCAAAAACTTTCGATGCCCCCGGGACTGTCATCCACAGCCACCCCATCGAGCCATCGAAACTCAAAGCCATAAGACCTCAGGGGTGGAGACCTCATGCTCACCTGATCGAGCCATCGAAACTCGAAGCCATAAGACATCTGTGCCGTCAATATCGAGCCCATAAGCCCTCAATGAGGCAACATCGCATCCATAAGACATCAACAAGGCATGCTCAAGCTTACAAGCCCTCAACGAGGCAACGTCGAATTTATAAGACTTTAAAAGGGCATAAACCCGACTCGGGGACTGTCCTCAACAGTCGGCTCGTCAAGCTATCTAATTTGAAGCCGTAAGACCTCAATCTGGCAACTTCAAGTTCATATGCCCTACATGAGGCACCAATGTAAGCCCTCCATGAGGCAATATCAACAACATAAGCCCTCCATGAGGAAATATCAACAGCAAAAGCCCTCCACGAGGCAATATCAACAATCTAAGATTTCCATAGGGTGACATCAAGTTTACAAGACCTTGATGTCTCGGGGACTGACACCGAAAATTCAAAGCCATAAGACCTCAGGGCCGACAACTTCGAGCTCATAAGCCTCCATGAGGCACTGATGTAAGCCCTCCAGGAGGTAGCATCAAAGTTATAAAAACCTCAAGAAAGGCATGAACCGTAAGACCTCCATGAGGCAATATTAAATCTGTAAGACCTCAAGCAAGGCATGAACAAAATTGTAAGACCTTAAAAAGGCATAATCCTGATATCAAAGTCAAGGCTATATATTCGAACTTGTAAGGCCCCTAAAAAGGCATACCCTCGATATAGACGTCGAGGCTATCTCAGTCGGGCACTAAAAGGCTACGGTAAAATATAATGACCATCGACATAAGGCTCCGGTCAAACTAATACGACTCGGAGACGTTCGACTGTCGCCATAAAATCACAGGCCTCCAATTACTTTGAAAAAACTTTGAAAAAAACCGGTTAAAGGTCGTACCGACCTAACGCGTAAGAGCCTGATTCACCAGCTACACTAAAGGTCGTACCGACCTAACGCGTAAGAGCCCGGACTTCCAGCTACACTAAAGGTCGTACCGACCTAACGCGTAAGAGCCCAAGTCACCAGCTGCATTAAAGGTCATACCGACCCAAAGAGCCTTAGGGCAGATTTAAAAACCGAAGGGTTGATGAGCTCGAGTCGAAACCCGAATCGGAGACTGATCCCTAAATGGTTATCTAAAGCACCTCAGGGCCAAATGTGTAAGAGCCCTAGTCACCAGCTGCATTAAAGGTCGTACCGACCCAAAGAGCCTCAGGGTTGATTTAAAAACCTAAGGGTCGATGAGCTCGAGTCAAAACCCGACTCGGAGACTGAGCCCTAAATGGTTAACTAAAGCGCCTCAGGGCCAAATGCGTAAGAGCCCAAGTCACCAGCTACATCAAAGGTCGTACCGACCCAACGCGTAAGAGCCCACAGGCTAGCCTAAAAAAGCCTCAGAGCCAATTTATAACCCCAAGGGTTTCATCTCGAAGTCCAACTCATCAGACTAATCATCGAGAAACACCAAAGTCTATTCCGAAAAACCAAGAAAAAATGGGAATGGCCGAAAGTCTTTTATATATGGTGAAGGTCCACAAAGAATATTTACAAAGCTCAAACTCGAAGCCCTTGCACAGGGAAAAAGAACAAACAAGAACCTAATCTACCATCGGGGTGTGCCTTCAACGGCTCCCTCTGAAGTTATTCCTTCAGCGGCTCGACCCTCGGCCCCCAGGTCTTCAACGACCTCTTCCCCCTCGGCGACTTCTCATTCATCTTTATCATCTTCTGAGCCACTACTCCAATCATCCTCGGGAGCAAACAGAGCCGCCAATTCCTCTTCTAGGGTCTTCATCCTCTCGATTTCAGCAGAGAAATCAAAGGCCCCTGCATGTATGTCTTCGAGAGCCTTCCTCCGAGACATTAATCGAGCATGCTCTAGTGCTCGAGCAAGTTTAAGCTCGACCTCCTCAGCTGCCTTCCGGGCCTGGGCATTTGCAGCAGCAGCATCCTTTTTATACGAGGTTATGAGCGTGTCCACTTCAGCCTTAACTGAAGATAGCGCGGTGACCGATTCAGTATAGAGATCTTTATAACTACTACTCTCAGCCCTCGCATCCCGAAGGCGATGTTCAATCGAGGATAACTTCCCTTGGAGGATGTCTCTCGTAGAGGTTATTTCGTTCACACACTGTTTAAATCCAAGGATCTCAGCATCCCTGCAACTGAATCTTTCCCGCATCAGGGCATCTTTCTCTTTAAGCTACAAAGACCAACCCGAAGGTGTTAAGCGCTGAAATCGGTTAAGACAAAAGCAAAACATACGAAGACTATGCTACATGTTCATCAAGGTCGCGCCGTTCCCGAGATACCGTCTCTAAATGAGCTCGAAAGATAAGCACTTCTTCCTCCATTTTGGAAAAAAATCCCTAAGCTCATCTGCCTCAGATAAAAATCTCTTACACTCCCCCTCATAATAGGCCAGCTAAGCCTGGAACTTGGTAGTGGTCCGATTATAAAGCACTTTTACCTGAAAGCATAAAGGGAAAGGGTCAGAGAAATAATAATCAAACATCGAAGAAGAGATAACCTGTCTATAGAGCCTTTCAGCCTCCTAAAAAATAAGCGAGGCGTTAAGTTCGGAATTCTTCTCGGCCATAGTAAAGAAACCCCCGGTTACGTCCTTCCCACCGAGAATCATCCCCACATTGGAAGACTCTGTATTACGGGCACCCCGTATATCCCTCGAGGAAAATGTTGGAACCGGTGGAGAATCACATACATAAACAGTCCCGTATTGATCGATCGGGGCCTTCGGCTCACAACTAGGCTCCCGCAACTCATCTACCTAGTGATCTCCAGCCCGGGGAGTATTTTGACTGTCAACCGGCTTGGGGACATCACCCGACCTACCCTCGAAGACCTCTTCGGTCCGAGGCAGGATGACATCATCGACTTCTAGTTTAGAAGCCATCGGCTCAACAGTCATCGGCTTAGCAAAAGTCGAAACAGTTACACTTTCACTTCCCCCGGGTGTTATCGGGAAAATGCTTTTCTCATTTAAGGCCGCGGAGTCAACCTTAGACTTTTCACTCTAGCCTTATTTGGATTCAAGGACTCGGTCGGAGATACCCTCTTTCTCTTCTTCCCCTTATCTGGTTTTGGGATATCTGCTTCCCTAGGCAGTGCTTCTCTCATCAAAGAGGCCTCCCTTAGGCTTGCATAAGCACAGAACATACAAAATTAGAATATATTCTGGGGGTATCTCTTTTGAAGAACTCAGGTATTGCAAAAGAAAAATCCCCACCATGATTTTTAGCTTCCCATCGACCCCTGGCCAGGTCACGCCATATGCGCTCAGCATACGGGCAGGTCGAACCGAGCTGGCGAACCCAGCTCGAGAGATCCTTAACCGTGTTAGGATACCACGCGACAACTGCATCATCAAAAAGAGTTAGTTCAAAGGGAAGTTGGTCCGAAGGGAAATGTAAAAGGCTCAATTGTGGTGTTAACTTATGAGTCATATTCCATTCCTCAGGGAACGACATCCTTTTGAATGGAATCAAATCCAAGGTCCTAACTTGAACAAAGAGGCTCATCCACCCTCTATCCTTGTCTTCATCAGTACAAACAAAGAAAACCTTCGTAGCCCGATGTTGAAGCTTAATCAGACCACCCCGGTAAAGTCGGGGACTGTACATTCTGGTAAGGTAGTCGAGGGTAAAAGGCATCCCCTCGACCATGTTTGCAAAATACTTAATCATGTAAATGATACGCCAAATCGATGGATGAATTTGGCCGAGCATCACTTGATATCGCTTGCAGAAATGGGGTATCGACGGACACTAAGGAAGCCGGCTTTGTGGGTTTTATGTCCTCATCACGAGAAGGAATTTCCACTTGCACCGCATCTTCCCAGTGGTAGTCGGCCTTTACTTTCTCGATGTCTGTTACTATGCTGATATACCGGGATATGGTCTCACATCGTCCCGACTTCAAGGAAGGTTTATCGACCTTGAAATCAGAGGTGGTTTCGCAGGGCCTAGGGATGCATTCCTCGAGACTTGGGGGTACTGTTGCTTTACTCTTAGAGGAACGTGGATAGGAGGAGGCTTTATCGCCTCGTGGAATAGCTTTGGAGGCCTTCGTCATTCGTGCTGATGAATTTCAAGAGAAACGAGGGAGAGCTGATCGGGAAAAGGATACAAGAAAGAAGTAATGAGAGCTCTTTTTAAAAGGTTAGAAGAAGTAATGAAATGAGAGGGACAGGAGAAGGAGTATTTATAGAGGCCAACCACGCGCATATAGGAAAGTCAAAAGGTAGTCAACCGCCGTAATAAATTCGTATATTTTCAAGAACTGTGCAAATATGGCTTCTGAGCATCTCTCACACCAGTCGCTTACGTGGCATGACTGACAAAATAATGAAGGAATTAAAAAGTTGGTGAATTCAAAATGTTTCTTGTCTATTTATTCCAAGAAACACGGAGACTATCTATATACGGTAGAACTGGGGAAGTTCGATTTTCAGGCTTTTACAGCATTCCGAGCATCGACCTCGATTGTATCCGAGCAGAAGTCGAAGTTCAACCCCGAGGTACATTCCTCGAGGACGTACCCCGAGGGATCGAAATACCTCGAGGAAGGATAACATTTCGAAGAACGTCGTGGAAAAGCGGGAAGTTCCAAAAGGCACGTGGTTAAAGTTGACCAAGTCTGCAAGCATAGTACAAGTCCGTACCGTGACATTGAATAGCTGTACCAACTACATTTCTTTGTACTAATTGTATATGTACTATTTTGGGATTGGCCCTCCTATAAATAGGTGACTTTGTCATTTTATAACACACATGATATTCAATATAAGAACAAGAACATTCTCTGCTCTCTAACTCAAACATTCTCTACAATTGTTTCATTGATTTATTGCTTTTCATTTATTGTGTTCATTAATTGTTCTTCGTTTATTACTCGTTATTCATCATAAAGAGGCCATCTTCGAGGCCTTCAATATTGTTATATCATTCTCGATAGCCTCTTGTCAAGCTTTTGAGCTTGACCTCGAGGCCCATTCTGACCAAGCTCGAGACCCCATCTCTCCACTGCCCGGTTTGCACAATCTCGTTATCCTTCGCTGTTATCGATTTCTCGCTTCTCACTTAGCATCTACTGCCTAAACAACTTGTATTAAAATATATCACGTATTTTTAGAACCACAAAATCCAATATAATTGTAATTACCATTTTCAAGGTAAACACCAACTTTATGGGGGAATACTCTACAGTATACTAACACTACTGAGAAAACCAGTAATCGTAGTATACTTTGTACTATACCAAGATTAGGAATAATGGTATACTCGATAGTATACCATGACCTCTGTAATGCTAATAAACCTGGTATCTCCGTAGAATACCAAGACCCCTAGTAAGACCAGTAATTGTCGTATTCTCTACAGTATACCAAGAATAGTGGCATACCAACTTTGTGAATAACCATAATGATGGTATATACTATAGTATACCAAGATTATTTGGAATAGCAGTTGGATATGTTAGCACCTCATATCATTAACTAAAAAATAAACTGAAATGAAAGAAAAGAAACTAAGATAGATAAAACCAATATATTTCTTGAACTTTATTCCAAAAAACATTATATGAGTAACACTATTACAGTAATTGAATGAAACAATTTGATACTATGCAAATTTCTAAGATATTAAATGTATGTTAAATTCTCTTTTGAGATTTCCTACACGTTTTATGATTGTGACCCTCTTGTCCGCATATTCCACATGTAACTTTTGATCTCTTGGACATGCGACTTTTTGTATCTCGATTTTTGTGGCCTAGTTTGTGATATATGTAGGATATCCCATATAGCTTCATCAAATATAAGATACAATGATTCTTCATAAGTCTTAATCAAGTAGTACTTTTGCTAGTACACCGAGCATTACTGATATGGATCCATATTGAAATTTTTAATAATTGCCAAAGCATGCGGACATGGAAGTTCATCCAACTAAAATCTTCTTCAACTATACTTTCTTTCCTCTATAAAGAAAACATATCTGCTACCTCCACCATATACTATATACAACAAATTATTTGATGGCTTTACCTACATTATTAAAACAGATTTGTTACTGCTATATCAAAATTGTACCATAAACTATTGTAACGTAATACTGTACAAACTGAAATATGTCTAATATATGTGGTCATAATGAATTATACCATCATCTTTCGTGCAGAAATAAACTTTTCTTCCAGCATATCTTCATACATCTGTTCAAGCTTTATAAATGTTTTTATTGCGAGGTTTTTGTTACTGTAGTTCCATTCCTTAACAAAATTTGTCATGAAATCAAGCAACAGAGTTACTGGGAGATCTCTTACAGACTTAATTGCTGAATTGATGGATTCAGCCATGTTAGATGTCGTTATTGTTGTTCTGTGAAGTTTTTAATGTTCTCTTGACCATTTGTCGTATCCAACATCAAATAGATATTCCTGCACCCTCTTATCAATTCTTTCAATCTCTGCCATTTGGTTATTGAACTTGTCAATTGTGTATGCTTTGGACATTTTGAAGAATATTTGTGCAAGTTGGTTATGACTCTTCTTGAACTTCACCATAATGTTGTTCCAGGGGTGGAAAATAGAAACAATGGGGTACCTCTAGATAGATAGTTGAAGTTGCCTTTGAGATACTCTCATACCTATCTGACACTATGCACATGCCATCTCGAAGGCCATATATATCCCATAATTGTTTGAAGAACCATTACCGGGATGCATCATTTTTGAATCAACCACTAAATAAGCAAGAGGAATAATTTTACATATATAAAATAATTCAATTATTAGAAATATATCATTGATTTAGGAGGAATAATAACTTTATAAGCACTATACCTTTTGGATGATCTATACTTACGGGATGCATCTTGCATGCAAACTATAATTAAGGTTCTTATGTATGATGCTTTCAAGATAGTCCCATCAACTACTAGAATAAGCCAATAATATTTCCATCCTTTAATTGTTGCATAAAGTGCCACAAACAGATTCATGAAGCATCCATCTTCTGACTTGTGTAGTGTCATAACCTAATTCACACTATAGGCCGTGATGGCGCCCAATGTCGCTGCTAGAAAAACCAACAGTGAACTATCCATTTAATTATTTATGTTTAAAATCATGCCTTTTATTAAATAAGGATATTAATTCATAGAGAATTGTGAATATATAAGATATTATTAAAACATAAAAATAAGAAGGTGAAAATATTAGGAAAATATCATAAACATCTACTAGAATTTCCTAAAACCCGGTATCACAAGTGCACAAGCAATCTAGTAGAATATCCAACCCGCTACAAATACAGTCTGAAATAAAATAGATAAAAACAGTAAATGAAAGAAGAAAGAGTCTCTGGGTGATGCGGATCGGAGCATGGAGAATAGCTCACCACTAATTCTCCGAGTAATAGGGATGCGCTCCCGAATAGCCACCAGATGTACCTGCCTTAGTACTTGCACAATTAGTGCAGAAGTGTAGCATGAGTACTTAAATCAACACGTACCTAGTAAGTATCTAGTCTAATATCGAAGAATTAGTGACGAGGGGTCGACATCGACACTTACTAGTGGTCAACAAATAATACAAGAATGATAAATAGGAATGAGAAATAATAGTAACAATGGAATAAGAACGATAAGTAACATGATCCTTTAACAAAATAACAATTTAAATTTCGCAAATACCATGTGCTATCTCTGCAAATATTAACCATCGAGTAAATGTTAAATCTCAAGTCAAGAAGGAGATATCATTTATATTCTGACCCCTATCGATACTACACACGAGTTATGCTGAGGTCGTACGACCCAATCCATAATCATATACATATACTACTGTGGTCGTTTGACCCGATCTATGGATGCATCTCAAATATATTGTCGAGGTGTATGACTCGATCCACATGAAATAGAGAAACTCTTCAAACTAGAGGTTAAACAACTACATCACAAGGATGGCACATAAAGGAAGAAAATTCTATACCAACAATCAAGCATTCCACCAAAACTCAAGGTAATGAAGTTCGGTCTAACATAATCCCTAATCAATTCCAATTATGAATTTAAGTAATTAACTAACTAGTTGAGTTCAAATAATACAAATATTGCATGATGAAGTCTTAAGTCTACATCGTGCGTATTGACTCTCATCACCTCGTGCGTACGTAGCAACCACATTTAGTAGCCAATAACAATTTAAGCACATACGGGGAGAATTCCCTCTTAGAAGATTAGCCAAGAGACTTACCTTGCTTCCAAGTTCACTACTCGGATCTCCAACTTCACTAATTGCCTCAAATAGATGCCGTGCAATCAATTTGGATATATGCCCAAAAGTTCATAATTCAACTATTAGAGTAATTTTCTAACCAATTTGGATAGTTCATCAAAAGTCACTGCCGGGCCCATATGCCCGAATTGGAAATTTTCATAGATAAATGTTACCCACGACCTTACAAATTCAAATGTATTATTTCTACTCAATTCCATAATCAATTTTGTGGTCAAATACCATTATTACAAAACCCTAGTTTTTTTCCAACAAAATTCCATATTTTCCATAAATTATATGTAAAAATCTACCCATAATCATGTACTAAACTTACATTAAGTATGTCACGCCCCAAACCTGGGGAGGCGTGGCTAGCACCCGGTGCCGTGCTGGCCCGAGCAAACCATTCTGTAACTCGTGATCGTTTGACCAAAACTAGAACATACATAGGTCGAGTTAGCTAGAATCATTCCCTTTGTAACTATCATGGGCCCACATGGCCATAACTCATAATGTACAACTGTAAGTGGGAAAACACTGTATCACTAAATCATTTTTCTTAAAACATGAATACATATGGCCGTCAAGGCCTATGACATACTGTACAAAAAGAACCTCTGACTACAAAGCCTCTAATATTATTTGACATCAAATGGAACAGGGTAGCGACCTACCCATAAGTCTGTAGCAAAACTCTGACACGATGACTCATAGACTCGGCTGTAGTTCGAATAAGGTGGAGTCTTACCGATCCTTCGTTGAATGCTAACCTCGTCTACTATGAAGGCTCGTCAAACTGATTATCTATACCTGTAGGCATGAATGCAGCGTCCCCAATAAAAGGACATCAGTACAAATAATGTACTGAGTATGTAACGCGGAACTGAAACATGAAAGTCAACATTAATTAAAGAATTATAAGAATCAACCTGAATCTCTGAAGTGCCACCGTAGATGCATGATTGTTATACTATATAATGCTTCTCCTTGAGACTATTATCCATATATATTGATGTATGACTGCCCAACTGATCAATGGTAACTGCCCGACCGACCGTAACACTATGGTAAATGCATGACTCCTCGACCAGCCGTAGCTCGGTGGTAATTGTGTAACTGCCCAATTGGCCGTAGCTCGGTGGTAAATGCATGACTTCTCGAATATCCGTAGATTGGTGGTAAATGTGTAACTGGCCAACCGGCTGTAGTCCGGTGTTAAATTTATGACTGCCCAACCCGATGTAGTCCGGTGGTAAATGAATATGCATAATTGCCCAACTGGCCGTAGCACGACGGTAAATGTATGAAGATGCATGTATCACTATATTAAAAACATTAACATCTCTATCATATACCTGAATAGGGACTTAGCAACATACTTGGACATGCTTGAGTATCACTTATAGGAATGAATAACGTAGATATCCTTTATTTCTAAGAGTAGAATCACTTAGGAATAGCATTACGTTTACGTATCGTTACATGGATCATGCCAAAAGAAGAATGGATTAGCCTTAATATACCTGAGCCGATTCTCTTGACAATCTCTCTAACACATGTCAATTGCGACAAATCACGTAATGACATATCGAAGTAGGAAAAATGCGTATGATATTCTTGAGAAAGATTGCAACGTACTCCCTTAGAATCGCAATTCTCACGTTTCTAAGTAGTCTTGTATGAACTTTGTAGCAAATTAAGTTGCTAACACTTTGAATAAGTTTGTTGAAGCATTCTTTGATATGTAGAGATTGAACAATGAATTAAAGAGGTTCTCTTAACCTTTTGGGAGTGGGCCCCACTTTACTGATGACTTAGCCAAACTTTTCTCTACATTTGACGCCTTTGTTACATGAGTAAAGAGTCACTAATTGACTAAAGACTTTGTTCCCACGATAAGGTTCCATAAGCTTATCCAAAGATTTTAACTAATTATCCACCAATTTCTTAATCAATTTGTTACTCTCCCATTAACCAATAATTAACTAATTACCCACATATTAAAAATTATCTCAAATTATTTATAATTCTACTCACTTTTAACACACTTTATACATCTTGCTACCATGGTCATGTTGTACCTTGTATGACACTGATTTTTTGAAAAGTGTTCTGCCCAATGGTCCTTCTTTGCGATCGCAGAAAGATCCACACGATCGAGAAGGCAAACCTACCTGCCGTATAGAGATGTATCTTCGCGAACACGGACAGGTCTTCGCGATTGTGAAGGCTATCCCAACAATGCATCACGAACGCGACAAGCCCTTCGCGAACACGAAGGGCAATGACCAGTTGACGCCCGGACCCACCTCCTTATACACGAACGCAAAGGCCACTAGCCCCAATCTTTCGAGAACGCGCCCTATCCTTCGCGATTGCAAAGCACAAAATGAACCAGCCCCAAATCCTCCATCGCATACGCGAGACACCCTCCATGTTCCCATAGAAGGAAACCAGCACCAACAATTTCTCCAGTTTGGACTTAACTCTATGTGGTCCGACACACACCCGAGACACCCGAAACCTCGTCCAACTGCACCAACAAGTTCATAAATGTAACCAGGACCTGCTCAAAGTCTTAGAACACATAAAACAACATCGGAGCCAAGAATCGCACCCTCAAACCAAATTAATCAACTTTGAACTTCAAACTTCTTTGACTAGCTCTGAACACGACGAATCATGCTTAGAAAACTTGAAATGACGCCAAATTTTACGCACAAGTCACAAATCACAATACGAACCTATTCCTAGGCTCAGAATCCAAAACAAACATCAATAAGACCAAAGTATACTTCAACCAAAATTTAGGAAACTCTAAAACCTTCAAGGCACTAACTTTCAACAATAAGTGTCGAAATGCTCCCAGTTCACGGGAAACTCAATCTGAATATATGGCCAAGTACAAAATCATCATACAAACCTACTCGAACCTTCAAATCCCTGCTTCGAGGTCGTGTAACCAAAGTGTTGATCCAAGTCAAACTTTTCCACCTTAGGCCACTATTATGGAACTAAGTGTACTGAATTCAACCTTAATCCTTCCAAAGCCAAACCAACCATCCTCGAAATTCATAAAATAGTAAAAGCACATACGAGAAGTCTTAAATAAGGGAATATGGATCTTGAAAGCAAAACGACCAGTCAGGTCGTCACATTCTTGACCTCTTAAACAAATGTTCGTCCTCGAACGAGTCCAGAATCATACCTGGAATGCTTAATAAGTATGTATATCTGCTCCGCATGTCATCCTCGGACTTCCAAGTTATTTCCTCGACTTGTTGACCCCTCAACTGGACCTTTACCGCTGAAATCTTTTTATACCTCAACTGGAAGACATGACTCTCCACAATAGCAACAAGCTTCTCCTCATAAGCCAAGCTCTCATCTAGACTACTTGTGTTGTAATCTAACATATGTAATATGTTAGCATGGTACTTCTGGAGCATAGACACGTGGAAAACAAGATGATCTCCACATAGAATGGTAGGCAAAGCAAGTTTGTAAGAAATTTCTCCAACTTGATCTAACACCTCAAATGGATTGATGAACCTTGGGCTCAGCTTGCCTTCTTCCGAACATCATGATATTTTTCGTCGGCGAGACTTTCAAGAGAACCCTCTCTCCCGTTGGTCTGCAGATGAAAGGCCGTGCTGAGCTCTACCCGGTTACCCACTCATTCTAAACAATTCTCCAGAAACGTGAAATGAAATGAGGGCCTCTATCTGAAATGATGGAAATAGGCATGCTATACAACCGGACGATCTCTTGAATGTAAATCTGGGCCAACCTCTTTGAAGAGTACGTAGTCACCACTAGAATAAAGTGTGCAGACTTGGTCAGTCTGTCGATAATGAACCAAACTACATCAAATTTCCTAAAACTCCGTGACAACCCAACTATGAAGTAGGCCACCTGGCCTCTAGCGCTTATACTTATCCTTCTTCATCTATCACCATCGATAATGCTACCTCAGGTCATGATAAATCTTCATGACACCTAGATGAATTGAATACCATGAACTGTGTGCCTCCTCTAGTATCTTCTCCCTCAGGCCATCAACGTTAGGAACAAATAGATGAATCTGGAGTGGCAGAACACCATCATCATCGATATTAAACTCTTTGGCATCACTTCGTAGCACTGTCTCTCTACATACAAGCAATTGTAGACCCTCATACTGATGAACCTTGATCCGCTCTAATAAAGAAGACTGAGCCACAACACATGCAAGAACTCCACTAGGCTCTGAAATATCCAACCTCACAATTTTGTTAGCTAAGGACTGAAAGTCCAACACCAATGGACTCTCCCCTGCTCGAATGACTTTCAACTACCAAACTCTCGGCCTTTCTACTCAAGGAATCAACAACCACATTTGCTTTGCCCGGATGAGGATATATCATAATCCTTTAGTAATTGAGCCACCTGCACTGTCTCATATTAAGGTCCCTTTTCTTAAACAAATGTTGCAAACTGCGGTGATCAGTGTAGACCTCGCAAGATATCCCAAAAAGATAATGCTTCCAGATCTTGAGAGTATAAACTATCACAACAAACTCCAAATTATGCACATGGTAATTCTTCTCGTGGGGATTCAGCTGACGTGAAGCATATGCAATAACTCACCCCTCCTGCATCAACACACAACCCAAGCCAACGCGTGAGATTCACAATACACACTATACATCCCTGAACCGGAAGGGAAAAGCTAACACTAATGCTGTAGTCAATGCGGTCTTGAGCTTCTGAAAGCTCGCCTCGCAATCATCAGACCATTTGAATTGAGCACCCTTCTGGGTCAATCTAGTCAACTAAGTTGAATAAATAAGAAGCCCTCCATAAACCGACAATAATAACTTGCTAGCTGCAAGAAACTCATGATCTCGGTTGTTGTGGTAGGATGAGGCCAACTCTGAACTGCCTCGATCTTCCTAGGATCCACCTTGATACCCTCACCTTATACAACAATTTCTATGAAAGCCACAAAATCTAACCAAATCTTGCACTTGGAGACCTTAGCATATAGCTTTTGTTCCCCTAAGGTCTGAAGTACAATCCTCAAATGCTGCTCGTGCTCCTCCATACTACGCGAGTAGATCAATATGTCATCAATGAAGACAATGAAAAATTAGTCAATATATGTACTGAATACCCAATTCATCCAATCCATAAACGCCTATGGGGCGTTAGTCAAGCTGAAGGACATCACTAGAAACTCTTACTACCCATATCTAGTCCGAAAAGTTGTCTTCGAAACATCTGAAGCACAAATCCTCAGTTTATGATACCCAAAACTTTAGTCAATTTTAGGGAACACCCTAGCACCATGTAACTGATCAAACAATTCATCAAAGCACATCAACGATACTTATTCTTGATATAGGTATTGTTCAAATCAATGCACATCTGCATACTCCCACCTTTCTTCGTCACAAAAAATACTGGTGCACCCTAAGTTGACACACTGGTCCGGATGAACCCCTTCCTGAGAAACTCCTTTTGCTACTCCTTCAACTCCCTAAACTCTTTTGGAGCCACGTGATATGATGAATAGAGATAGTCTGGGTTCCTAGCGCCAAATCAATGCTAAAATCGATATCATGATTTGGTGGCACGCATGGTAGATTAGAAGGAAATAAATCGGAGATCTTCCGCACCACGAGCATTGAATCAATCGTGGAAGACTCCACAATAGTATCCCAAACATAAACAAAATAGGCCAAACAACCATTCTTGACCATATATCGAGCCTTCAAGAAAGAGTTAACCCGACTAGATGTACTGAAAGATGAGCCCCTCCACTGCAATCTAGGCATCTCCGACATCGCTAAGGTAACCGTTTTGGAATGGAAATCAAGAACGACATGGTATGAAGACAACCAGTCCATGCCAAGGATGACCTCAAAGTCGGTCATATCAAGCAATAGAAGATCCACTTTGCTGTCATAACCATAGAAAGTCACACACAGGATCGGTAAACCCGACCCATAACAACAGAATCACCAACTAGTGTGGACACATATACAGAAACACCGAAGGACTCACGAAATACATTTAGATAAGGAGAAAATACAGAAGACACATATAAATAAGTAGACCCTGGATTGAATTGTAACGACGCATCCCTACTGCAGACAAAAATAATACCTGTAATCACGGTGTATGACGCTAGTGCATCCGGTATGGCTAGAAAGGCATATAACCTAGCCTGAGCATCACCTAGCTAGCCTCCACCTCTAGGGTGACCGCTAGCCACCTGCCCTCCATTTCTAGCAAGTCGAATGGGCGATGCAACAACTAGTGTAGTGATCATAGAATGATGGCCCTACTGTACTGCCTTGCCCCGAAGCCTGGGGAAAAACCTCCTCATATGACAAGCTCCCCGCACACATAACAACTTCTTGGTGTGGAAGACTACTGACCCTGAGTCTGAACCTCGAGAAACCTTGAATAACTTGAATAGCTGGTGGACGTTAGGTAGTCTCTAGAATGGTGCGGAATTAGGGGTGCGCTGGAGCACCCCAAGTAAGCGGTGGTGCTGAATACATAGGTATGCTAGACTAGCCCCTCATGAACTGACCTCTTCCCCCAGAAGGGGCTGTTACACCCTATAGTTTTTGTACGTGAAAGTATGCTATTAATAAATTAATGAAATCTCAAAAATGAGATATTACATCCCGCATTTCGTACGTTAAAGTTTCGTCATAAGTTAATCGACGTAAGCTCGGGAATGAGATTATTTTAAGATTATAATTATTATGCTCTTTCAAACAAGTGATAAGTAAATTCGTAAAGGTGAGAGGGTAAGGAAATCGCACAAAATGAGTTTCGTCGAAGTTTGGCATAAAATACGATCCAAGCTATAATACCCCGTATTTATGTACTAGTGCTAGACAAGGTACCACATGGCCATGATTATAAGGTGTATAAAGTGTGTTAAAAGTGAGTGGTATTTTAAGTAATTTGAGATAATTATTAATTATATGGGTAATTGGTTAATTATTGAATTAGTGGGGGAATAAGTTAATTATGGTCATAGGGGAATTATCAAATAAGGCTTGATAGCCAACGTGGCAGCTCACTATTTTCATATAATAACTCATTGATCTTTATGAATTGGTGGCATGTTAGGAGGATTTTGGATAAAATAATCCCCAAAAGTGTGGCCCATACCCACAAAGCTTCTCTAAATTACATTATTGAGATGCTGACCACAAAGTAACAAATGGAATTTGTCAAAAGAAGGAATTCATATGAATCCTTTATAAAGTTTATGGCAACGTGAATTTTCTCCAGTAAAACTTATACAAAAGAATGTCCAAGACAAGCAACAAGAAGCCACAAAATTCATGTAGGATTAGATGATAGCAATGTAATTTGCTTAAAAATTTTCATATAAAGTTATATTGTGTAATAGCAACGGGATTTTCAAATGCTACGGGAGCACGGTATAATCTTTCTCAAGAACATCATATGGATTTTCCCCTACTCCAATCCGCCGTTACATGTTTGGTCGCGATTGGCCTGTGTTAGAAGGATTGTCAAGAGAATCGGTTCAGGTATGTTATGTCTAAACATTTCCTTTATTTTTGCATGATCTCGTAATTATATATGTTTGATAACAAGGCATTAAGAGAAGTTCGTACTCCCGAATTTATAGACATTATCCTAGTCTCCTAAGTTATAGTATTCTCCATTATCAGGACTTAATATTCAACTGAGTATTGTCTTCTTCCAGTCAAGAGAGCAGAGAGTCTATATATACAGTATTACAACATTTTCACTACCATCAAGCTATAATCGATGGACGAACCCCTATTGAGCAACCTCAGATCAGATTGTAAGTTATATACTGAGCCTACTGTGGCCTAGCGCCTATGAGCGAGCCCGAAGTGGCCGAGATATAGAGCCTAGTATGGACGAGTGCCTATGAGTGATCCTACTACGGCATGACATTTATATATATATTGAGCCTTATAAGGCCGGACAACTATTTTACTTACTATTTTGAGAGAGTTGAATCAGTATCAGCACGTAAGCATATCTTTAGATTATCTTTGAGTCCTAGCTACTTTCAGTTATTATATTATTAGCTTAGTTTCAGCTTTAAGTTATTATGTTGCCTTACATACTCGGTACATTATTTTGTACTGACGTCCCCGTTGCCGGGGATGCTGCATTTCATGCGTGCATGTTCAGACAGATAGATGGGTAGACCTCCTCAGTAGGTGTTGCGCGAGTTCAGCTTGATCGGTAAGCTCCACATCCTTCGGAGTTGTCGGGTCTAGAGTTTTAAGTACATCTTGTGTATATATGAATACATATGTTATGGATAGGTCGGGACCCTGTTCCGATCATAGTACATCCATCAGTAGTAGTTATGACGGCCTTATCGGCCCAGCTTGATGTTGATGTTTAGTCAGCGTTCGCAAGTTGTCTTGCAATGTGGACCATGGCCAAAGTATGACATTATATGTTCAGAGTCCCTTAGTCGTAAGTTGGTACGCAAAGATAGGTGAGGCACCGGGTGCCGGTCTCGCCCCCCAGGTTCGAGGTGTCACAAGTGGTATCAAAGCAATCCTGTCCTAGGGAGTCTATAAGTCGTGTCTAGTAGAGTCTTATTTATGGGTGTGTTGTGCACCACACTTATAAGCAGAAGGCTACAGGCATTTAGGATTGTCACTCATTCTTCTTACTCTAGATTGTGTGGTAGAGCTCACTTGTAAGAATTCAGACTCCTAAGTTCTATTTTATTCACAATAAGACGATACCTACATCCGGAAAGACGGTTGGTAAGAGATATAGCTGTGGAAGAGCTGAGTCAGAGGAACTTGATTTTTGTATGATGCTTACGATGAGGAAATGTGAGGTCTTTCGCAGATCATGTGTGTACTAAAAGGTGTAAGCTTCTTGAAAGGAGCCTTAAGGAAATAATATCTATCAACCCCTATGGTGAAAGGCAATGAGAGATTTAGAAGATAAATACAAATTTCAGCAAGTAAAAGAAGCAAGATGAAGAAGGGTATAAGTTACCCAGTTAGTGAAGATGATCATTATCTACAATTCAGGAAGAGAAATATAAGCATTTTGAGTTACCTTCAATAGTAACAGAGGTATGTACAATTGGTCACACCCATCTCGGTTATGCCCTATGGGAGCTAACAAGATATAGTTTAAGAGAAGAACGAGATATGAAGATCTGGCTGGGGTTATATTAACCCAAAATGGTGGGTGGATTGGTTGCATTAGTTAACATTTACGAAGAATATAACAAAGGTGCGAATAGATCTCCTTGTGAGACACCCAGATGGTGCACTCTAGAATAGTATAGCTAGATATGAGTACTACAAAGACATGCACTGGAATCTTGGAAGGGATAAATATTACCTTAGTATGGCTCCCGTCCCTAGTAGAGCGAGAATGTTAGGCAACTCGAAGACCTAATGGATGGAGCAAGGGGAGCTAAAAGCAAAAAAATGTCTTGTTTGAAGTTTTCAGAATAAAATGATAGACATAAATATTAGCGGGAAATAAGAAAAGAGTTAATGAAGAATTATGAGTAAGATGTGATACATGGATGGCAATGATAGATAAAAAAGATGACAGAATTATAGTCAGGGAAGGAAAAGACGAGAGGTGACATACCTTGAGACAACAAAAGAGTATAGGCCATAAAGTCATATCCTCATTTTGAGAAATAAGTTAGTGACTCCAACGCAACTACCTGAAGGAACAGTTAGATCCCAGAATAATAGAAATAAGTACGGGCTGGTGAAGAAGATAAACTAAATGTGCATTAGGGACTGAGTGATTGGATAATAGTCGGCCTCATGAGAATTTCAGATTTTGTTCTGGCGATAATAGACTGGACAACAGAAGAAGATTCATGAGAAATTCAGAGAATGATCATTCAGGAAAACGCTTCCCTAAAGCAAGCAATGTAAGTAATGTTAAGCTTAAGGGACTATGTGTGCCAGTTACACTTAGTGTCACCCTTGTGAGTAAGGAATTTTGTTATTCTTGGTACATAAATATCACCACAAGGCGAGTAAGGGTCATCAATGATGTGAAAAGACGCTAAAGATGAAGAGGTAAAACATCTATAGGTAGATCGTCATAGCTCTAAAGCTTAGTACTCCCCTAAAGGGGGGGGATATGGAGTGATGTGGCATTAAGTCAGAATTAGGTGGTTCTAGTAACTATGGAATGGTAAAGGAAGAATGTGACAAAATGAGGAAGGAATGAGATTGCACTTATTCGTCTCCTACGTATAGGCTACGATTCTAGAACATTAAGCAAGCACGGCGTCAAGGAGAGGAAAAAAGGGTTCCGGCCCAGGATGTTATTCATAAATAAAGAGCCAGCGCAAGATGTAAGTTAAGACAAAGGAAATAACCCAAGATAGATTACACGGAGTATTGATATGATAATGGGCCAACGAGTAGTTAGTAGTTGATTCAGGAAGAGCCTAGTTATGACTAGTCAAGAGGATATAGACAAATGAACAGGTCGTGCAAGATAAATATAGTAAAACCCAACATAGTAAATTCAGCCTCGCAATTATGACATTGTAATACTTGAGATATATTCAGATAGGAGTTAAGGAAGTTAAAGGTACCGTATGAGTGTTAGGGGAATAAAAGAGAATGCCACTGGGAAGACAGTCAAAATATTAGTTTAGAAGCAACCTACAAGCACAAGGGCGTGGAGATAAGTAACTACGGATAATTATAGGCGAGGAAGAATATCAATAATTCCGTCGAGTATACGATGTAATAAGCTCACAACTTTACAAGAGTCAGAAGGTCCACCCTAAGTACTACAATGAAAGACTAGCTGGGGAAATAAGGAAGAAGGCTTCAACCTAAACATCGTAACTCGAAGGAGAAATGGTCATGTAAAAACAGTCTCACTACAACATTGTATGCACTCCAAAAGAAAGTGGAACCTACCGTGGCTAATGAACGGGAAGTAAAATCAAAAGTAATATTCGAGAACATATGAGTTGCACGAAAACTCCGGCATGCGTGGAAACTAAGATAAGCTAAGTATGCACGCAACAAGGGGGCAGAAAGACCAGGAAAAATAATGGATTACGTTTAAAGAAAGCTAAGAATGGATGAAAAGAATAAATTGATTAATGATCCAAAGTTAGTTACATTATGAACGCACTTAAGAGTTTAGAGTTTTATACATGCAGCATATACGTTGTCAATCATACAGCCGTAGAATATTCTGGTATAAGTTAAAAGAAAGAATTAAGCCAAGGTCATAGACAAATGATTGAACTATTAAAGGATTGTATCATGAATATTCCATAGCACCCATGGAAGGCTAAAAGTAATAACTAATTCCATGAGCCGCAGATCGGGAGATAGCCTAAGACTACATAAAGTAAGATCAAAATAAGGAGGAAACTAAAGAGTCACATCAACAAAGTAAATTAGGAGTCTGATTATTGGACCTAGAAAATTATAGAAATTGTGCTTGAGAACATGGCAGAATCACTCTTAATATCAGAGGTGCAAGAGAGATAATACAACTACCATATTCTATAATGACTCTACAAGAAATTCAGTTAGAAGAAGTACCCGCCTTATAAAAAGTCAGTATAAAGCTCTCACCGGATTGTGTATACACCAGAGGTGCAAGTATTATAATAGAGCTTCAAGTTGTGGATGTGAATTATACCTATGTGGAAAGGAGGTTATGAAAGAGATAGAAGAATGTGAGGCAATATTTTAAGATAAGTAAGGTAAAGGTGGACAACATATGAGATACTCAAATGCAGAAGGTTGTGAATAGTCCATATTGCGGATAGAAGGCTAGAAGCGCGGGGATTCAGTATCCAGGAATGATAGCGACGTCATCAGTGGCATATCTTCCAGTCGATTATTTCTTGGTATAGAAAGGTCCAGTTAAGAGAGTAAAGAAGAGTTAGAGACGATGTTATGTCTCACTTGATGTTCTAAAATAAAACAAGGAAATCTTTGGCGCAAGCAAGTTGAAGGAAGATTGCGAGTAGTATAAATAGATATGTATAAGTTGCAAGCTAAAGTATGGTAAATCGACAAGGTTATCGGAAGACAGAAGTAAGGATAAGAAAGGGAAAGTGAGAAGGTGACGAGAATGGATAAGTCCTCAGGATTAAGCCCATGAAAACAAGAGAGCTAATGGTTTCTGTAAGTTATAGAAAACTCAGTATAGCCTGAATGAACTCAAAAGAGTCTAAGACTAGTAGTATTTAGAAGAGATAGAACGCTGCCCTAGTAATAGAGTGAGGATGTAATTGTGCTAGATAAAGGATAAAGTTTGGGCCTTCGACAGAGAAATGACAAAATATCCACTCGTACATTGAACATAGGCCGACAAGACCATATAATCTTTTAAGTACATGACATCTGTCTACAAGCCTCTAAGAATACATAATTTTCATAAAGGTCGGGACAGAGTTCCACCATGAAGCAATACATGTCTAAATAATACTAACCAAACGAGCAACTCCGAAGCAAATGGAGCGCACCAACATCTTACGCTAAGCTGATAGCCTACGTAGAGGGCTCTCGATCTGTCTATCGGGACCTGCGGGCAGGAAACGCACGTCCCTAGGCAAAAGGAGCGTCAGTAAGAATAATGTACCGAGTATGTAAGGCACATAAATAAGAACATAAGAGACATGGAAGAAATATAGAGTAAATGAATCAACCTGTAAGTCTGGATAACTCCGTAAATCATGAAATAATTATAGTGTCATGCATATGCATATGCATATGAATGTCATGTTGTGCATAGGTACATGTGTCATAACATCATCAAGCCTCTGAGGTTATCCCATCATATCATCTCGGCAACTATGGGCAATATCACCAACGTATACCAGCTGATCAGGTTGTGATGCATATATAACGCCTTAAACTTTTTCCCGTATCCCATATAAATATAATATACATATATACGTACATATAACGCTATCTGGCCATGGGTTAATGTGCATGTATAAATGCATGAAATGCATAAGCAATGCATTAATAAATTTTTCTCGGAATGCCATAAAAATCAATATGCCTTTCGAATAAACATTATCAAATACGTATTTTTCTGTGACCCGTGAATAGAAGATAATAATAATTTACATGGGGAATCAAGAATATAGACACCCTTGTCGCACCCCCTGTTTTTCCTCTCGGAATATCGGGTTTATGACATTGGTTGGGGCAACTCTTTCCTTTTGGGAAAGGGGGTTTGCATATTTTGAATAGTCGCCACCTAACAATTTTAACGGTGCGTTAGGGCACCTAAGGGGTTCAATTATAACTATGTTGCTAATCAGAGATTTGGGTAAGGGCTTGAAATTATCATAAGGGGAAGGTGTTAGGCGCCCCTCAGGATCCACAAGTATGGTTCCCGGCCAAATGGTTTCGTGAATTTGTACAACTAGCAAATAACAATTAAAGGTTCAAATAAGAGGGGATTTAAATCTAAAGCATGCTGATGTTTAGAAAACACTAGCGTATACAGGTGTCCTAGGTTTGTAATAATATGGATCATATCAATGCAATACCCGGTAATCACTCCTCGAAGAGGGGCTACACGTGGTATTAGCGCACCGGTCATCATATCCATATTCTACCCTTCCCACCCCGTGAAGGTAATTAAAGCGTGTGTTGGTCACAGATTCTATTGCGTGCTATTACCCGTCCCATCCTATCAGTCCAGGAGGAGGCTAGGACTACTACCCTAAAAGGAAGTACTAGGTTAAACCCTAGGTTTAAAGGACAAGATTCTAAGCGACAAACAACAACAATTAGGACTTCCGATAAAGGAAAACAAATAAGAGAAGACACGAGGCCCAAGTATTCCTCCACAGATTATGTACATGATTAGCACGACTCGAACACAAGTAAGGCTTTATTAACTTCAGAACCTAAGGCATGATATCTAGATCAGAATGCAATAGTGAGGAAGCTTTGTTACTGATTTCAGAAGATGAATTTTTATCAGTTTCTTACTGATTGTAACCATTAATAGTCAAGGAGCAGGTATAAAGGAGCATGCTTCCAGTTTTAACAGATTTAACACCTAAAGCTTTCTTAAGCACATGGCAATACTCAGTAATTATCTAGATTATTAAAGAAACGGTTACAAGTTAGTTTGCCTAAACATGCTGAACTTAGGTGTTGCAAAAATATAGGACTATTACTAGTTGTTTGGAAACATGGTGGAATTATTTTTAGGGGGGGGGGG
>ML370558.1:0-31154 GCA_005239525.1 Nicotiana knightiana | reverse complement strand
TTTTTCATGCAGTCAGTAGTTAAAGTAGGTGTTGAATGAGGTCCTAAGACATGATATCTAATATGCACACGTAGTGATGCATAATGGGTGATATGCAGAATTCCTAGGTAGGATTTCTAAATGCATGAAGTCACAGTATTTGAACATGTTATGCAGAAAGTATGAGGATGACTTATTTATTAGAGCATTATTATCCTAAGCATGATTCCTAGGTGTACCACAACATTACAGCGATATTAGAACTGGTTTACATGAATAACAGGTTTATATTAACATTTAATCCTAGAGCATGATTTGTATATGATAAATGATAATGCCATAATAGGATGCTGAAACAGTAGACATGGACCCAAGGAACATGATATCTAATGCATGATATGCTCGCATGGTATCTACCCTTTAACATGGATAATCTATATCACTACCCTCCCTTTTTCACTATCCATTCCCAAATATATGTTTACAAATTATTACAGGCCGGGAATTATGAATTACACAACCAAACGAAAAATAAGAAGTTACTTCTATAGGGAGCCTTCAATTAGGCCCAGATCTTCCAAACCTCAATGCCTTTGGTGTTTCACAGCCTTTCATAGTCCAGGTGTGTCAAAGTTCCCTAAGGACCTCAAGTGCTCCCGGGCAGTGCTCACACCTATACATAGCCAAAGAGAGTTAAACATGTGCAGTGTGGGAAGTGCCTGCCTTGTGTGTCAGAGTCCACAGGGTACTCAAAGGATCCCCAAAGCAGTGCTCACACGAAGGGGCTGAACTTAGACTTCTAAGAGTATATGTGAGAGTGCCTTTTATTTTTTTAAAGGGGTTTAAGCAAGAAACAGTTTTGAGAAAGGGTAAGTAAGAAAACAGTTTTGAAGAAGTAAATAGAAGCTTAACATCACACAAAGAACCAAGGATAATCAGACAATCACAAACAGGGGTAATGGGACTTGAGGGACAAATACAGAGCATGCGAGGGCAGACATGTAGCAGGAAGGTACACATACAATCAGAAACTCCTAAGGGTCTATAGGATTAGAGGTATAGTAAAGTACTAGGTTAGATTAACCCCTAAAACAACTAAGGCCATGGTTAAGCTAATGTACAAGTCATAGGAATGTAAGAAGTAGGTGCTAATTATACAGAAACATGCTGATCATAAACAAATAAAGCCTAACTTAACATGCAGAGAGGAATTCAGAATCCTAGATACATGTTGAATAATAAGTAAAGCAAATTGCAAGCATGATGAATTACCACAGTAGTAGAAACATGTTGGTTTGAGGAATGAAATCTAAATTAGAACATACCAGTGAAGTGAAGAAAGCAGTAACACAAACAAGAAAGTAGAAGATGCAGAATGGTTAGCCTTGGCTTGCAGCCGGCCAACATAGAATAGTAGTATATAGCACAGAAGAGAGAGCAGAAAGTCTTTTTAATTGTGTGAGAGAGATTTTGAATAGGTTAGTTCGTCTCTGTGTCAATGAATGAATAGAGTATTTATAGTTTTGAAAACGAGTAGTGAAATAAGGTAAGGAGTAATAGTTTAACATAATTATTTACATAATGTTCAATCAGAATCAATCAAAGACCCGGACTCCCTCTCATTAGGGAGTCATAATTCAAAGGTCACAATTAGAGTTAAATAAGGGAAAAGAATCAACTATAAAACTGACCTTTACCATAAAAGGAGTAGTAAGGTATATAGCAAGCAATTAAGTCTAGGTACATAACACATAATTAAGGAGAGTATATGTCAGACAATCAGCAGCATATTCGTGCACATAAATAGGGTATAGTGCAATTTAGTTCTGAAAATTAGTCACAAGAATCACGGATGGGATTGAGAATCGCATGGACTTAATGCTAACTAAGGAAAGTGTCACACATACAAGGAAACAATTCAAAAATCAATACAGAGTTACAAGGAAAATACACAAAGTCACATATTCAGGGAAGGTATCACAAGTCTAAGGAGTTTACACAAAAATCAGTATAGATTATCGTGTGAACAATCAATAACGCAAACAGTCATACCTATTAATTGTTAAACAACATGCATTTAACAAAATCAGAGAAACCCTAAGCAAGTATTTGGAGAAACAATAGAAAATCGAAACCTTAACAACAAAATTACGGCAAGACGTATAACTCAGAGAGACTCCAGAAGAACATATAGATAAATAATACGGACATAAACCCTAAAAATTAGGGTTTCATCAGAATACTTAAGAGTAAAAGAGGAGATTTAAGCAGAACATTTAAAAATATACTGGAAATCAATATTAATACTAAAATAAGAAGATCAATCGTTTAAAAAGGGGCAAAGAAACCCTAGTTTTTGGAAAAAATGAAGGATCGTTCGAAAAATAGGAGAATCTTTAAAAAAACTCAGGAAAACCTCATAATACGCATAGATCTATTACAGATCTAAAAGAATCTGAAGTTTAGAAGTTAGGATTTCAAAGAGAGAACCCAGAGAGAGAGAGAGTCGGTATAGAAACCACCAAAAATCTTACTGGAATCGAGCCATTAAGGCCTGAGACAGGCCAAAGGTGTGAGAGAGTGGACCCTAGTCTCTTGAAGACCTTAGAGACATCAACACCGGTGAGAAGGAGCCATGAGAGGCCTGAGGATGGTGAGGATTCTATGGTTTCCGGCTAAGAGACAGTCGGAGAAGACAAACAGACCTCATCGGAGGTGGTCTCTAGAGAGAACTAGAGAGATAGAGAGAGAGTGTGAGAGGGGGAAATGAGAGACGAGGGTGGGGGGGGAGGTCGTTAGGGTTTAATTATGGCAAGTGAAATCTAGGTCGTCGATCTAATTTGATCAACGACTCAGATTTATCCTGGGTTGGGCTGGGCATCTGTTGGGTTATTTAATTCGGTTAGTGATTAGGTTAACTTTAGGCTAGAATTGAAATAAAAGGGGCTAACTGTTAAATACTTAATTAAATTAGATAAAATAATTTACAAAAATAGCTAATAATTGTATAAAATTGAATTGATGATTAGAAAAAGAATTAAAATGACAGATTAGCATTTAAAAAAAAACTAAATGACTAATTACTGGATAAAAATAGTATAAAACATATGATTGGGCCATAATTGCAAAGTTATCGCAATCATAGCCAAAGAGTGCCAAATTTGGCTAATTGTGAAATAATTTGGTCTTAGTAGGACCCTAAATAATGAATTAAATAAAGAAATGCTTTTGAAATTGTTTGTAATGCAATTTTGTTATTAATTATTAGAAATAAAATACCAGATAAATTAAATAAATTAATAAAAATACGGGAAAATTATGGAAAAATACCAATTGCTATTAAAGCATGTTTTTGAAAGTATATATGCAATTTTAAAAGTATTGTGGGAAAATTGGGTATCAACAGCTGCCCCTCTTTACCCAGGAAGGATGAAAGAGTTGTCGAGAAAAGATATGATGGCCAATTTTGACCGAGCGAAACGATTTGGAGAGATTTAGGCCGCACCCGAGCTTCTGGGCTGCCTACATATCCCTAGTTTTACAGGAATCAGACGGTATGTAGTTCAGGAGCCATCGGCAAAGTATACCGATGAAGTTTCACAAGGACGGACGTAAAGTGCAGGGTTGGGTGGTCAAGGGCTTATGGGATAGTTAGGAGAACTGGAGTGGAATCTCTCCTGCCTGGATGGCTGTTGCTAGCCAGATTACCTGCAAATGAATAACAAGAATATATCTTATGTAATTTAAACATGATGCAAATTCCCATTGGACCAAGAATGCTGTCTTCGGACAGTTGAGGATGACGTCCTTAGACCATGACATCCTGGGCCATGAATCGCTTGATGCGGGATTCCCGGGCTATGAAATGATGTTCTAGATCCATGAAATGGTGCCTTCGAACCGTGATTCCTTTGAATAATGATATGTAAACTGATAAAAGAGATCCTTAGGCCATGTCATGGTGTTCTCGGGCCATGAAGATGGTACATCCGAATGATGACGCCTTTGGATAAGTTGGTGATATTTCAGCCATGAAGATGCAATAGTATGATGCTAACAAGACAAAACTTATTCTTGCAAATTAAAGGGGCAGAGCTTAGCCCAAAAGGAAAGCGTAGTAAATAATGCTAGAGACAATGATTGCTTCGAAAAGTAAACGGGAGGCAATGCTTAGCCTCGGAAGGCATAAAGGTAGCCTTATGCAATATGCTGATGCAGATGGAGGTAGCGTTTAACCTCGAAAGGCAGAAAGGTAGCTTTATGCAATATGCGGATGCAGATGGAGGTAGCGTTTAACCTCGGAAGGCAGAAAGGTAGCCTTATGCAATATGCGGATGTAGATGGAGGTAGCGTTTAACCTCGGAAGGAAAAAAGGTAGCCTTATGCAACATACAGATGCAAATGGAGGTAGCGTTTAACCTCGGAAGGCAGAAAGGTAGCCATATGCAATATGGGCGTGCATATGGAGGTAGTGTTTAACCTAGGAAGGCAGAAAGGTAGCCTTATGCAATATACGGATGCAGATGGAGGTAGTGTGTCACCTCGGAAGGCAGAAAGGTAGCCTTATGCAATATGTAAGGAAGGACGACAGAAATTCTTAGCTGGTGCTAAATTGCGGGGGCACATTGTGATAATGAAGCATTGTTTGTGCTGATAATAAGTATTGGCGTGACGAGTTTGAGGGACGATGTCTGTCCTCAGAGCGGGTGATATATTTCGGGCTTTTTGATATTTTGTGCCTGCATCCAAAGAAAGATCATGAGTTTTGTAAAGGGGAAAGGTTAGTTCGCATTTCTATTGGCCCTGCTTGACTCGTTTGCTTGATCATGATAATATTGTTTGTGTCATTGGGGTAGAGTTTGCTAAACAAGTTGTTTCAAAAATAAATATGCATGATTTTGTAAAAGTGTAATATATAATCTAAAATAGTTTTAGATGAACCAACGACATGACACGATCCGAGACATTACAACTCTTATGCTGCGGAATTTTGAGGGTCCTCCTCAAAATTCTGCCGCAGTTTGCTGGGTGGATGCCTCTGACTTCTGCTCCCGCGAAGACTGGATGAACTTGTCCTCAAAATTCTGCCTCAGTTTCCAATTGCGGGGAAAGTGAGATTTTTATTGAATTGTGAACGAACCCATAGGGCTGCCTACGTATCCCCTCTTAAAGTGGAATCAGGTCAGGCGTAGTTCAAATTACATCACTGAGAAAGCATAAATATTACACATAGTAGCGCTTGACTGCATCTAAATTGATTGGTTTCGGCCAAACTTCTCCGTCCATTTCTGCAAGTATGAGTGCCCCTCCTGTCAGCACTCTATAAACCATGTACGGACCTTGCCGGTTGGGAGAGAACTTCCCCTTGGTTTCATCTTGATGAAGGAAGATTTTCTTTAATACCAGCTGCCCTGGCGTGAATCGTCTTGGCTTGACTTTCTTGTTGAAGGCCCTAGCCATTCTGTGCTGATATAGTTCACCATGACATATTGCATTCATTCTCTTCACGTCTATGAGGGCCAGTTGCTCATAACGGCTTCTTACCCATTCTGCATCGCTGAGCTCAGCTTCCTATATAATTCCTAGATATGGAATCTCCACTTCGGCAGGAATTACAGCCTTTGTACCATAAACTAGCATATAGGGAGTCGCCCCTGTTGTTGTGCGGACAGTGGTGCGCTATCCCAGTAAAGTGAATGATAACTTTTCATGCCACTGCTTGTGCCTTTCTATCATCTTCCTAAGTACCTTCTTGATGTTTTTGTCAGCGGCCTCTTTCGCTCCATTCATCTGAGGTCTATATGCTTTGGAATTCTTGTGTTTGATCTTGAAAGTTTCACACACAGATTTCATCAAGTCACTGTTGAGATTAGAACCATTGTCAGTGATGATTGACTCTGGAACTCCGAACCGACAAACAATGCGCTCGCGGACAAAGTCGGCCACGACTTTCTTAGTAACTTCTTTGTAGGAGGCTACTTCGACCCATTTAGTGAAGTAGTCAATGGCGACCAAAATCAAACTGTGGCTATTGGAAGCGGCGGGCTCAATTGGTCCCATAACGTCCATACCCCAAGAGGCGAACGACCATGGTGAGCTGGTTGCATTGAGCTCACTTGGAGGCACCTTTTTTTTATATCCCCATGTATCTGGCAGCAGTGGCACTTCCGAACATACTGGATGCAGTCCGTTTCCATATTCATCCAAAGGTAACCAGCTCGAAGTATTTGCTTTGCTAGAACAAAACCGTTCATATGTGGGCCACAGGTTTCCGGCTAAGAGGTGGCCGGAAAAGACGAACAGATCTCATCGGAGGTGGAGAGACCAGAGGTCTCTAGAGAGAACTAGAGAGATAGAGAGAGAGAGTGAGAGGGGGAAATGAGAGACGAGGGGGGGTCGTTAGTGTTTAATTATGGCAAGTGAAATCTAGGCCGTCGATCTAATTTGATCAACGACTCAGATTGATCCTGGTTGGGCCGGGTGAGAATTGGTTTGGGCTGGGGGTCTGTTGGGTTATTTAATTTGGTTAGTGATTAGGTTAGTTTTAGGCTAGAATTGAAATAAAAGGGGCTAGCTGTTAATACCTAATTAAATTAGATAAAATAATTTACAAAAATAGCTAATAATTGTATAAAATGGAATTGATGCTTAGAAAATGAATTAAAATGAAGGATTAGCATTTAAAAAAACAAAATGAGTAATTACTGGATAAAAATAGTATAAAACATATGATTGGGCCATAATTGCAAAGTTATCGCAATCATAGCCAAAGAGTGCCAATTTGGCTAATTCTGAAATAATTTGGTCTTAGTAGGACCATAAATAATGAATTAAATCAAGAAATTCTTTTGAAATTATTTGTAATGCAATTTTGTGATTAATTATTAGAAATAAAATACTGGATAAATTAATAAAAAGATGGGAAAATTATAGAAAAATACTAATTTCTATTAAAGCATATTTTTGAAGGTATATATGCAATTTTAAAAGTATTGTGGGAAAATTGGGTATCAACAGCTGCCCCTCTTTAACCGGGAAGGATGAAAAAGTTGTCGAGTAAAGATATGATGGCCAATTTCGACCGAGCGAAACGATTTGGAGAGATTTAGGCTGCACCCTGGCTTCTTAGCTGCCTACATATCCCTGGTTTTATAGGAATCAGACCGTATGTAGTTCAGGAGCCATCGGCGAAGTATAGCGATGAAGTTTCACAAGGACGGACGCAAAGTGCAGGTTGGGTGGTCAAGGGCTTATGGGAAAGTTAGGAGAACTGGAGTGGAACCGCTCCTGCCTGGATGGCTGTTGCTAGCCGGATTACCTGAAAATGAATAAGAAGAATATATCGAACATAAATTAAACATGATGCAAATTCCCATTGGACCATAAATGTTATCTTCGGACAGTTGAGGATGACGTCCTTAGACCATGATGTCCTGGGCCATGAATCGCTTGATACGAGATTTGCGTGTTATGAAATGATGTCCTCGGGCGATGAAATGGTGCCTCCAAACCATGATGCCTTTCAATAATGATATGCAAACTGATAAAAGAGATCCTTAGGTCATGACATGGTGTTCTCGGGCCATGAAGACGGTGCCTTCGAACGATGACGCCTTTGGATAAGTTGGCGATATTTCAGCCCATGAAGATGCAATAGTATGATGCTGACAAGACAGAGCTTAGTCTTGCACATTAAAGGGGCAGAGCTTAGCCCAAAAGGAAAGTGCAGTAAATAATGCTAGAGACAGTGATTGCTTTGAAAATTAAACGGGAGGCAATGCTTAGCCTCGGAAGGCATAAAGGTAACCTTATGCAATATGCGGATGCAGATGGAGGTAACGTTTAACTTCGGAAGGCAGAAAGGTATCCTTATGCAATATGCAAATGCAGATGGAGGTAGCATTTAACCTCGGAAGGTAGAAAGGTATCCTTATGCAATATGCAGATGCAGATGGAGATAGCGTTTAACCTCGGAAGACAGAAAGGTAGCCTTATGCAATATGCGGATGCAGATGGAGGTAGCGTTTAACCTCCAAAGGCAGAAAGGTAGCCTTATGCAATATGCGGATGCAAATGAAGGTAGCGTTTAACCTCGGAAGGCAGAAAGGTAGCCTTATGCAATATGCAAGTGCAGATGGAGGTAGCATTTAACCTCAGAAGGCAGAAAGGTAGCCTTATGCAATATGTAAGGAAGGACGACATAAATTCTTAGCTGGTGCTAAATTGTGGTGGCGCATTGTGATAATAAAGCATTGTTTGTGCTGATAATAAGTGTTGGCGTGACGAGTTTGAGAGATGATGTCTGTCCTCAGAGCGGATGATATATTTCGGGCTTTTTGCAATTTTGTGCCTGCATCCAAAGAAAGATCATGAGTTTTGTAAAGGGGAAAGGTTAGTTCGCTTTCCTGCTGGCCCTGCTTGGCTTGTTTTCTTGATTATCATGATATTGTCTGTGTCATTGGGGTAGCGTTTTCTAAACAAGCTGTTTCAAAAATAAATATGCATGATTTTGTAAAAGTATAATATATAATCCAAAATAGTTTTAGATGAACCAACGACCTGACACGGCCCGAGACGTTGCAACCTCTCATGCTGTGGAATTTTGAGGGTCCTCCTCAAAATTCTGCCCCAGTTTGCTAGGTGGATGCCTCTGATTTCTGCTCGCGCAGCGACTGGCTGAACTTGCTTCTGAATTTTGAGGATGCCCCAGTTTCCAATTGCAGGGAAAAATGAGATTTTTATTGAATACTGACCGAACCCATATGGCTACCTACGTATCCCCTCTTAAACGGGTATAAGTTCAGGCGTAGTTCAAATTATATCACTGAGAAAGAATAAAAATTACAGATAGTAACGCTTGACAGCATCTGAATTGATTGGTTTCGGCTATACTACTCCGTCCATTTCTGCAAGTATGAGTGCTCCTCCTGTCAGCACTCTATAAACCATGTACGGACCTTGCCAGTTGGGAGAGAACTTTCCCTTGGCTTTATCTTGATGGGGAAAGATTTTCTTTAACACCAGTTGCCCTAGCGTGAATCGTCTCGGCTTGACTTTTTTGTTGAAGGCCCTGGACATTCTGTTCTGATATAGTTGACCATGACATACTGCATTCATTCTCTTCACGTATATGAGGGCCAGTTGCTCATAATGGCTTCTTACCTATTCTGCATCGCTGAGCTCAGCTTCCTTTATAATTCCTAGATATGGAATCTCCACTTCGGCAGGAATTACAACCTCTATACCATAAACTAGCATATAGGGAGTCACCCATGTTGATGTGAGGACCGTGATGCGGTATCCCAGTAAAGCGAATGATAACTTTTCATGCCACTGCTTGTGCCTTTCTATCATCTTCCTTAGTACCTTCTTGATGTTTTTGTTAGCGGCCTCTACGGCTCCATTCATTTTAGGTCTATATGCTGTGGAATTCTTGTGTTTGATCTTTAAATTTTCACACGTAGCTTTCATCAAGTCACTGTTGAGATTAGAACCATTGTCGGTGATGATTGACTCTGGAACTCCGAACCGACAATCAATGCGGTCACGGACAAAGTCGGCCACGACTTTCTTAGTAACTGCTATGTAGGAGACTACTTCGACCCATTTAGTGAAGTAGTCAACGGAGACCAAAATGAACCTTTGGACATTGGAGGCGGCGGGCTCAATTGGTCCAATAACGTCCATACCCCAAGCGGCGAACGACCATGGTAAGCTGGATGCATTGAGCTCACTTGGAGGCACCTTTTTTTATATCCCCATGTATCTGGCAACGGTGGCACTTCCGAACATACTGGATGCAGTCTGTTTCCATATTCATCCAAAGTAACCAGCTCGGAGTATTTTCTTTGCTAGAACAAAATCGTTCATATGTGGGCCACAGGTCCCTGCATGAATTTCTTCCAGCAATTTTGATGCTTCTTTTGCGTCAACACACCTTAATAACCCAAATCGGGAGTCTTCCTATACAGGATTCCCCCGCTGTGGAAAAAATTGTTAGACGATCTCCGAAGTGTGCGTTTCTGAGTGGAATTTGCAAGCTCAGGGTATTCTCCTTTTGCCAAGTACTTATCAATGTCATGAAACCAAGGATTTCCGTCTGCTTCTTCTTCGATATGGGCACAGTAAGGTGGCTGATTATGGATCTTTATAGGAATAGGGTCAATGAAATTCTTGTGCGGATGCTGGATCATTAAGGAAGGTAGCTAATGTGTCAGCGAACTCATTCTGGATTCTGGGGACATGCCAGAAGTCTATCTTTGTTAACCTCTTTCTTAACTCCTGTACGTGGTGAAGATATGGCAATATATTGGAATTCTTTATTGCCCATTCTCCTTGTACCTGATGTACCAATAAGTCTAAATCACCGATCTCTAACAGTTCCTGGATGTTCATGTCAATGGCCATACTGAGCCCCAAGATGCAGGCTTCATATTCGGCCATATTGTTGGTGCAAGGGAACCTGAGTTTGGCAGACATCGGATAATGCTGACCAGCCTCTGATACTAGTACTACTCCAATACCGACTCCCTTGAAGTTTGCTGCTCCATCAAAGAACATCCTCCAACCACCATAGGATTATGCAATATCTTCTCCTATGAATGATACCTCTTCATCAGGAAAATATGTCTTCTGAGGTTCGTATCCTCCATCTACGGGATTCTCAGCAAGATGGTCAACCAAAGCTTGTCCCTTAACTTCCTTCTGAGTCATGTAAACAATGTCGAATTCGCTCAGCAAGATTTGCCACTTGTCTAGCTTGCCAGTGGCCATGGGTTTCTGAAAGATGTACTTTAATCGATCCATCTTTGATATGAGATATGTTGTGTAGGCACCGAAATAATGTCTTAGCTTTTGGGCGACCCAAGTCAGAGCACAACAGGTACGTTCTAATAGATAATACCGGGCCTCATATGGAGTGAACTTCTTGCTGAGGTAATAAATAGCTTGTTCCCTCCTTCCCATTTCATCGTGCTACCCTAGAACGTAGCCGAAAGCTCCATCTAATACTGCAACATAGAGTAGCAAAGGTCTTCCTGGCTCGGGCTGTACTAAGACTAGCGATGTTGAAAAATATTCCTTGATTCTATCGAAATCCATTTGACAATCATTGGTCCACTCGGTCGCATCATCCTTCTTTAGCATCTTAAAGATTGGCACACAGATGACTGTAGATTGTGCTATAAACCGGCTGATGTAATTCAGCCTCCCCAAGAAACTCATCACACCTTTCTTTTTCCTTGGTGGTGGTAGCTCTTGAATGGCTTTGACCTTGGACGGATCCAATTTTATTCCATGGCGGCTTACAATAAATACCGGCAACTTCCCAGCAGGAACCCCGAATGCACACTTTGCGAGGTTTAGTTTCAGATTGTATTTTCGCAATCTATATGAAGAACTTCCCCAAATTCTCCATGTGATCAGCAACTTTCTTTGATTTGATAATGACATCATCCACGTACACCTCAATCTCCTTATGAATCATGTCATGGAATATGGTGGCCATGGCCCTCATGTAGGCGGCCCCTGTATTCTTCAGACCGAATGGAATCATATTGTAACAATACACTCCCCACGGCGTAATGAACACCATTTTCTCAGCATCTCCCTTATCCATCCAAATCTGGTGATAACTAGCGAAGAAATCCAAAGGACTGCAATTCATGCTTGGTGCAGTTATCAATCAGAATGTGTATATTTGGCAGGGGGAAGTCGTCTTTCGGACTAGCCCGGTTGAGATCCCGGTAGTCGATGCAGGCTCTGACCTTCCCGTCCTTCTTTGGCACAGGTACAATATTGGCTAACCATGTTTGGTACTCCACTACCCAGAGAACCTTTGCGTTGATCTGCTTGGTAACTTTTTCTTTGATTTTCAAACTCATGTCGGGTTTGAACTTTCTGAGCTTTTGTTTCACTAGTGGGCACATTGGATTGGTTGGCAGTTTGTGAACCACAATAGACGTACTTAGACCAGTCATGTCATCATACGACCATGCAAATACGTCCTCATACTCTCTTAGAAACTCTACGTATTCTTTCTTTTCTGATGGTGACAAATGAATGCTGATGTGAGTCTCCTTGACGTTTTGTGAATCTCCCAGGTTGATAACTTATGTCTCATGCAGGTTAGACTTAAGTCTGTTCTCAAAGTTCTCAACTTATTTGACAATCTCGTCAGGTATGTCGTCTTTATCTGAATCAATGTCCGTTTGTTGCGTTCTCTCATTGCATGTCACAGTGATCAGTTCATCAAGACAAGTAATAGCAATGTTGTTTAAATAAAGTAATAACGGAAAATAATAGCAATAAATATCAGATTCGTAAGAGAAATTTAGAAGATGCTTTGATAGATTGAATAACTGTTTTGAACATTAAAGATCTTTATTGCAGAAATTGAAAAATGCAGGAAAAGGAAAATCATTTAGTAAATAAAACAGTAAATAATGCTTGTTTTAGCCTTGCTATCCCGAGGCTCGTCGGGCTTTGTTTGTCCTGATAGAACAGTTCTTGAGATATGCCCCCTTGATTACAGTCTGTATGGAAGGGCCTTCCTCCCCCTCCCCCTTGAGAACAACACAGCAACCCATATCATCATCTTCAGGTGGTAGCTCGTAATCATGAAAAGTGATTTTATTACTCTGCAGTTCCTGGCCTAACATATTGGCCATTTCCCCACTAGTGATGTTGTTTGGCACATATGCTTCACTCAACACTTTCAACAAAGCATTTCTGTGTGTTTCGGAATTCAGCAGCAGAGAGAGGATGGATATCTGTGCCGAGGTCTTGTTTAGCTGGTCGATGACGAAATACTCCTTAGCATGTACCTTCCTCCAAAGGTCATCGGGACCTGTTTGGGTAAGGGGATTCCGGTTGGCAGCCTGCTTGCTTGACTCGGGCAAGTGCTCAGGGGTGTAGATCCTTCCAGTTCTCGTACCCTGTGCTGTGACACCTTCCTCAGACCTGACCGTGCCTTTCCTTCTCACCTCGGTTGTGCATTCCCAAGGGATAGCGTTTGAATAGAAGGGTGGCGTGGTTGACATTGCCACCGGAATTGGTGCAATCATCTTTACTTCAAACGGAATGTGCATTCGGGGTGCCAAGACTGTGACCTTGAATGAAGTTGGTGCATTTGCCAGAGATACAAACTCAAATTCAATTGACACTGGTGACTTTGCAGGTGGTGCTGCTTTAAACTGAAATGGTATAGACATATTCACCTCAGCATCCTCATATGGTTGAATCTGTACTATGATCAGTTTGAGAGTGACTGCGGGTTTCTTTGCTTCATCGCCTTCTGCGATCAACCCGATTGACCCCTCGGGATCCCAATCATCTTCTATATCAATCATATGGATACCTCTACCCTTATGGTCTGGCAGGGGATCGTCGCGGACGTTTGGAGTGGGGTCCTTTGCCACAATAATCTTGTTGTCAATGAGAGCCTTTATGTTATACTTCAGAGAACGGCATTCTTCGATGGTGTGTCATTTCATGCCGGAATGGTATGCACAAGATTTATTTGGGTTAACCCACTAAGAAGGGTTCACAGGGATGGCAGCAGGGATAGGTGTGACATAACTAGCAACTTTGAGTTTTTCATACATCTGGTCAATAGGCTCGGCTATGGAAGTGTATTGCTTTGGAGGGCGGCGATCAAAATTGGGACGAGGTCTAGGGAAGTTTTGGCGTGCAGGGGGTGATTGGTAATGGGATGGCTCAGAATTATAAGTGTGGTAGACAGGAGGGGGTGGTGGATATTTGGGCGAAGTAGGTTGATATGTGGGTGCTGGAGCTTGGTAAGAAGGTGGTGGAGTTTGGTAGTTTTGTGAGCGTGCTTGGTAATTCGGGGTTGGATGATATGTGAGTGGAGGTGTCAGATAGGTTTTGTATTTGAGCGGGGACTTGGTACCTTGTGCAACCATTATGACTCCCACATCTCTCCTTAGACACACCACCGGACTGTAGAGCCTTGTTAGTGGCTTCAAAGGCTTACAAATTTGTAACCATACCGTTTTTAATACCTTCTTAAATCCGCTCACCCAATTTGATGATGTCAGAGAACTTGTGGCCTTCAACCATCATTAACCGTTCATAATACTGCGGGTCCTGAGCCTGGACAAAGAACTTGTTCATCTGTTCTTCCTCTAGAGCATGTTTGACTTTAGTGGATTCGGACCTCCAGCGAGTAGCATAATCACGAAAGGTTTCTGTAGTTTTCTTTTTCAAATTTTGAATGTAGAACACATCCGGTGCGTTCTCTATGTTGAATCTAAACCTGTCCATGAAATCAGACGCCATGCTTACCCAGTTTGACCATTTCTTGGGGTCTTGGCTGATGTACCAAGACAGTGCATCTCCTTTCAAACTCCTCATGAACAGCTTCATGCGGAGTCTTTCATCCTTTCCTACGGCAACCAATTGTCACACCCTCTCCCCCTTTTTTCTCTCCTCGTGGAGATCGGGTTCAGGACATTTTTGGGACAAACTCCTTTGGAAGGAAAAACTTAAAGGAAGAGTCGCCACCTAACGATTTTTATGGTGCGTTAGGGCACCTTGAGTAGTTAACTCATGAACTAGATTGCATTACTAGAGATTGAGTAAGGGCTTGAAGTTATCCTATGGGAAGGTGTTAGGCGCCCCTCAGGATCCACAACTGTGGGTCCCGGCCAAATGGTTTCGTGAATTCAATAAGCAAACAACAAGCAAGGCTCACATAAGAGGGGATTTCAAACAAGTATTGGAGTTTAATGAAAGTTTAAAAGAAATTAGAAGTAAACATTTGAGAAAATATCCTAGGTTTAAAGTAATACAGATCACATCAATGCAATACACGATAATCACTCCTCGAAGAGGGTCTACGCGTGGTATTAGCGCACCGGTCATCATATCCGTATTCTACCCTTCCCACCCCGTGAAGGTAATTAAAGCGTGTATTGGTCACAGATTCTATGGCGTGCTATTACCCGTCCCATCTTATCAGTCCTGGAAAAAGTTAGGACTACTATCCTAAAGGGTGGGTGCTAGGTAGAAACCTTAGGTTTAAAGGAGAAATTCTAAGCGGCAAATAAAATATTAAGGACTGCAAGTATAGGTGACACACGGGAGAAAATATGAGGCTCATGAATTCCTCCACAAATTAGTACACATAACTAGCACGACTCAAACACAAGGAGGTCTTTGAATTTCAGAACCTAAGGTAGGATGTGTAAGTGAGAATACAATAATGGGGCAGTCCGATTACTGAGTTTCAGAATAAATCTTTTTACCAGTTCTAGACAATGAATTCTGATATGTAATTAGCCAAACAATACAAAAAGATAGTTTTCCCAGTTTTAATAAACTTAATGCCTAAGGCTTGCCTAGGCAGGTTTAACAGACTCTACTTACCCTGTTTAGACTTAATCGTGGTAAAGGAGTGAGCATTTAAGCTAATATGAATGCAGTGTCCTACAAAACAGGATATCTAAATGCATACAGGGTGTGGAATGATGCAAACCTACGCATTCTTTTCTAAATGCACAAACATTTTCAGAAATCAGAATCTATTATTATTTTAGGGCGGAATTTACTTATTAACACATCTTTTTGACTCGAAACAGGAAATACAGAAGCGTAGTTAAGTTTTTGAACCTAGAACATAATTTCTAATGCAAATAGCAGTATGTCCTTAACACATGAGTTTAGCATAGGTAATATGAGCATGCTGAGAATGAATTCCTAGGGTAACATGATCTCTAATGCAAATATTGACGATTAATGTTTTTAACGTAAAACAGGATTTCTAGACATGGTGATCGTGAAGATGCAGAGACAGTAGCATTATAACAACCATTTTATAGTTATTTAACTACAAACATGATTTCTAAGTGAGGCATGAGTATGGCAAAGATGCTGAGATAAACAGGCCTAAAACATGTTTTCTAATGAATACATGGCAAGTATTCCTAAGCATGGTAGCTATTGCACACATATACAAAATAAACCCTATAGCATGGTTTCTACCCATAATTATACTAAGCATGCACGGTCCCGCCCATTTCACTATCCAGCCCATAACTGTTTTTACAATTAATTATTATAGACCAGCCTTGCACAAACTACATAAGTAAGGAAATTAAGAAGTTACACTATAGAAGGCCTAACAATAGGCCCAAGTCCTCAGATCCAACAATGCCATATGCCATGACCTTTTGTAACCCAGGTGCGTCAGAGTTTCTAAGGATCTCAGAAGACCCCAGGCAGTGCTCACACCCAAGTAACCTACCCAGGAATGAGTAAGTACAGTATGGAATGCCAGCATTGTGCGTCAGTGTTCAATGGGTACTCAAATGGTCCCCAAGGCAGTGCTCACACGAAGGGGGCTGAACTTAGAAATAAGAGTAGTGAGATGTGCCTATAGTTTAGAAAAAGAGTTGAGTTTGAAAAGTATGTTTTGGAAATAACTGTTTTGAAAAAATAGCTTCAGAAATCAACATGAGAGTTTGTTTTATGAAAACTGGTTTGCAGAAGAAAGAAACAAGACAATCAGCAAACCAGAACATACATGGCTTAGGAAGCAAACACAAACAGGGATAGGGGGACTGGAGGACAAAGAAGTCACATAGTAGAGGCAGACTTGCACACAAATAGTCCTCAGGCTAGTGGTATATGGTTTAAACAATCACATCCTAGTTATCACAGAATGTTCATGCCAGGAATTTAACAGCATCAGATTGAGGGGTGTCAAACAGAGTCTCATGTTAGGTACAAGATTAGGATTTACATAATAACTAACTGAGAAACATGTTGAGTTGGATGCTATAAACTTAAACTAGAAACATACCAGTTAGGAGTAAGAATGAATGTAGAATGAGGAGCAGTAATGCGAAGGACAACATAGTAGTAGTGTATAGATGCAACAGAACATGAGATCAGCAGAGCAATAACACAATAATCAGCCTTGGCTTGTAACCGGCTAACACATAAACAGTAGCAAGTAATACCAGAAGTAACACCAGAAGTAACAGAGCAGAGAGCTTTTGTGTAAGAGAGATAACTTTTAACCACAAGTGTTCGTGTGTCTATTGGTTGTTGTTATGCTAAAGCGAGTAGGGTGTTTATAATTCTGAAAACAGGTAGAGAAAATAAGGTAAGGAATAATTAGTCTAACATAATTATGGAAATAATAACCAATCAGTATCAATTAAAGGCCTGGACTCCCTTTAATTAGGGTGCCAAGTTCAGACGGGCCAATCAGAGTTAAATCAGGGAAAGGAATCAACTAGAAAGATCTTAGCATAACGGGGGTAGTAAAAGCATGGAGTGTGTAATAAAGACCAGGTTCATAACACGTAATTAAGGAAAGTACACATTGATAGTATATTCACAAAACAAATCATGTGTTTAATTCTGAAAATTAGTCGAGGGAATCTCGACTGCAATAGAAATCACAGGGAATCAGGCATAATCAAGGAAAGTATCACACAATCAAGGGAAGCAATTTGAAAAATCAGTACAGAACATATAGAATCATAAGTTCGAAGAAAACATCACAGAGTCAGTAGAGGGTATCAGGAACCCGAACCATGAATTAGAGAAAGAAACATAGATCACATAGAGATCCTGGAAGAAGTATACAGATTGGCTAAGCATAGCAAACAAGACGTACTAAAAAACCTAAAAAAATCTGATTTTCCATAAGAAACTTTGAATCAAAACGTATTAACAAAGAAAAACATAGAATAACATTAAAGCAGAAGTAAAGGAAAATCGATTTTGAAAGGGTTTTGTGAAACCTTAGTTTTAAAAATTGAAAGATCCTTTAAAGATGAAAGTTTTCAAAGAAAACATAGAAAGAAGCTTCGGAATAATATAGATCTAAAGTAGATCTAGGATAAATCGAAAGACATAGGGTTGGGGTTTCGTGGACCCAGAGAAGTAAGAAGAACCTCAAAAACGGCACTGGCCTAAATCGGAACAGGTTGTAAACTTACTCAAACGGCCGGGGAGGCGGGAAAGTGGCACGGGACCATAGGAGATGAGTTGGACCGCTCCAGGTTCGACTGAGAGCCCAGAGCATCATTGGACTGGTGCAAAGTGGACAAATATCCACGAGACGATGAGGGGCCATGGTTTCTGGTGAGAGACCCAGTCGGAGAAGATGACCGGACTCCACCGGAGAAGAGAAGCCAAAGGAGGCTTGTATAGAGAACTTAGAGCATAATAGAGAGAGATAGAGAGTGAGTGAGTGCTGAGAGAATGAGGGGTCGGAGGGGGGTAGTGATTAGGTTTAATTATGATAATCCTGATCTGGACAGTTGATCTCATTTGATCAACGGTTCAGATCAAGTGTGGGGTTTGGCCGGGTTATTTGTGGGTTTTGGGCTGGGTTGGTTAAGGGGTTTTGGGTCAGGTGGGTTGGGTTTAAAACTGGTTATAATTTAAATAAAAAAGGGCTAAACGTTAAATACCCAATGAAATAAGATAATTAATTAATAAAATAGCTAATAATTGTGTAAAAAAATAAATTGAGACAAAATAAATGAAATTAAGGAGATTGACTAGGATATAAAAATTATAAATGATCATTCACTGATTTTAAAATGGTATAAATGCACGTTTGTGCTATAATTGCAAAAATTACTGAAATTAACTAAATGATGCCAATATTGGCTAATTTGTGAAATAATAAAATCCTAAGGGACTTGAGTAGGATATAAATAACATGTTGAGTAAGAAAAATTTGAAATTATATCATTTATGAATTTTATGAAATATAATGTGTTAAATAAACAGTAAAATAATTTGATAAAAATACGAAAAGGTGTGAGAGAATACCAGTTACTATAAGGAGAGATTTTGAATGTATATATACAAGTTTAAAAATAATTTGGAGAAAAAATTGGGTATCAACAGCTGCCTCTCTTTACCCGGAAAGGATGAAAGAGTTGTCGGGTAAAGATATGATAGCCACTTTTGACTGGAGGGAAATAGTATGAAATATTTAGGCTGCACCCTGGCTTCTGAGCTACCTACATATTCCTGGTTGTTCATGAATCAGGCCATATATAGTTCATGAGTCACCGACGAAGCATACCGTGAAGTCTCACAAGGACGGACGCAAGGTGCAAGGTAAGGTGAACAAAATGGCTTACGGGGTAGTTAGGAGAACTGGAGAGGTCCGCTCTTGCCTGGCCACTTTTCTTAGCCGGATTTCCTGCAAATGAATAACAATCATAGATTGTGCGTAATTTAAACATGATGCATATTCTCATTGGACTATGAATGTTGTCTTTGGACGGTTGAGGATGGTGTCCTTAGACCATGATGTCCTGGGCCATGAATCGCTTGATACGAGATTTTCAGGCTATGAAATGACGTTCTCGGGCCATGAGGATGGTGCATCCAAACCATGATTCCTTTGAATAATGATATGCAGAGTGATAAAAAGGGATTCGCGGGCCATGAAATGGTGTTCTCGGGCCATGGAGATGGTGCCTCTGAATGATGACGTCTTTGGATAGGTTGGCGATATTTCAGCCCATGAGAAGTGCAATAGTATGATGCTGACAAGACAAAGCTTAGCCTTGTGAATTAAAAAGGGCAGAGCTTAGCCCGTAAAGAAATAAAGTAGATAATGATAGAGATGATGATTGCTTTAAAAGGGAAACGAGAGGCAACGTTTAGCCCCCGGAAGGCAGAATAGTAGCCTTATGCAAGAAATAAAAATGCAGATGGAGACTGCGTTTAGTCTCGGAAGGCAGAATGGTAGCCTTATGCAAGAAATAAAATGCAGATGGGGGTAGAGCTTAACCTCGGAAGGCATATTGGTAGCCTTATGCAATGTGGGAAATAAAGTGCAAATGGAGACACCGTTTAGTCTTGGCAGGAAGAATGGTAGCCTTATGCAGGCAATAAATGCAGATGGAGGTAGAGCTTAACCTCGGAAGGCAGAATAGTAGCCTTATGCAGGAAATAAAATATAGATGGAGGTAGAGCTTAACCTCGGAAGGCAGAATGGTAGCCTTATGCAATGCGGGAAATAAAATGCAGATGGAGGTAGAGCTTTAACCTCGTAAGGCAGAATGGTAGCCTTATTCAAGATTTAAAGGAACGACAACAGAAATTCTTAGCTGGCGTTAATTGTGGTAGAGCATTGTGATGATGAAGCATTTTTTGTGCGGATAATAAATGTTGGCATGTGCGATGTCTGTCCTTTGAGTGGATAGTATATTTTGGGGCTTCTGAAATTTGTACCTCTCCTGCTGTGGAATTTTGAGGGCCTCCCTAAAACTTTTGCCCCGGTTTGCTTGTCAGATGCCTCTGACTGCTGCTCGTGCCAACTGGCTGAACTTGCTTCGGAATTTTGAGGGTCCTCCTCAAAATTCTGCCCCAGATGGCTGGGTGAATACTTCTGGCCTGCTGCTTGCTTCGGAATTTTGAGGGTCCTTCTCAAAATTCTGCCCCAGTTTCCAGTTATGGGGGAAAATAGATTTTTATTGAATTGTGACCGAACCCATAGGGCTGCCTACGTATCCCCTCTTAAACGGGAATCAGTTCAGGCTTAGTTCAATTTACATCATTGAGAAAACGTGAAGATTATAAATAGTAGCGCTTGACTACATCTGAATTGATTGGTTTTGGCCAGACTTCTCCACCCATTTCTGCAAGTATGAGTGCTCCTCCTATCAGCACCTTGTGAACCATGTACCGGTCTTGCCAGTTGGGAGAGAACTTCCCCTTGGCTTCATCTTGATGTGGAAATATTTTCTTTATTACCAGCTGCCCTGGTATAAATCGTCTTGGCTTGACTTTCTTGTTGAAGGCTCTGGCCATTCTGTTCTGATATAGTTGACCATGACAAACTGCATTCATTCTTTTTCGGTGTATGAGGCTAGTTGCTCATAACGGCTCTTTACCCACTCTGCATCGCTGAGCTCAGCTTCTTGTATATACTCAGAGATGGGATCTCCACTTCGGCAGGAATTACAGCCTCTGTACGGTAGACGAACATAGAGGGAGTTACCCCGGTTGATGTGCGGACTATGGTGTGATATCACAATAAGGCAAATGATAAATTCTCGTGCCACTGTTTGTGCCACTGATATTCTTGTTGGCGGCCTCAACGGCTCCATTCATTTGAGGTCTGTAAGCCATGGAATTCTTGTGTTTAATCTTGAAGGTTTCACACATGGCTTTCATCAAGTCACTATTGAGATTAGAACCATTATCGTTGATGATTGACTATGGAACTCCGAATCGACAAATAAGGCGGTCGCGGACGAAATCAGCCACAACTTTCTTGGTAACTACTTTGTAAGAGGCTGCTTCGACCCCTTTAGTAAATTAATCAATGGCGACTAGAATAAACCTGTGTCCGTTAGAGGTGGTATGCTCGATTGGTCCAATGACGTCCATGCCCCAGGCTGCGAACGGCCAGGGTAAACTTGTGGCATTAAGCTCACTGGGAGTTACATTTATCATATCTCCATGTATCTAACAACGATGGCATTTCCGGACATACTGGATGCAGTCTGTTTCCATAGTCATCCAAAAGTAACCAACTCGGAGCATCTTCTTTGCCAGAACAAAACCGTTCATATGCGGGCCACAGGTCCAGCATGAACTTCTTTCATTAATATCGATGCTTCTTCTGCGTTGTCGCACCTTAGCAAACCCAAATCGGGAGTCCTTCTATACAGGATTGCTCCACTGTGAAAGAAATTGTTAGACAATCTTCAAAGCGTGTGTTTCTGAGTGAGATTCGCAAGCTCTGGGTAATCTCCTTTTTCCAAATACTCCTTGATGTCATGAAACCAAGGATTTCTGTCTGCTTCCTCTTCGTCATGGGCACAATAATCTAGATAATTGTGGATTTTCACCGAAATAGGATCAATGAAGTTCTTGTCTGGATGCTGAATCGTAGATGACAAAGTAGCCAAAGCATTGGCAAACTCATTCTGGATTCTGGGGATATGCCGGAACTCTATCTTTGTGAACCTCTTTCTCAACTCCTGAACGTGATGCAAATAGGGTAATATCTTTGAATTATTGGTTGCCCATTCTCCCTATACTTGATGTACCAATAAGTCTGAATCACCAATCACTAACATATCCTGGACGTTCATGGCAATGCCCATGTTGAGTCCCAACATGCAAGCTTCGTATTCGGCCATATTGTTGGTGCAAGGGAACCTGAGTTTGGCGGATGATGGATAATGCTGACCGGTCTTTGATACTAGTACTGCTCCAATACCGACTCCTTTGAAGTTTGCTGCTCCATCAGAGAACATCCTCCAACTGTCGTAGGATTCTGCAATGTCTTCTCTTACGAATGATACCTCTTCATCAGGAAAATATGTTTTCAGGGGTTCGTATTCTCCGTCTACGGGATTCTCAGCAAGATGGTCTCCTAGAGCTTGTCCTTTAACTGCCTTCTAAGTCCTATAAACAATGTCGAATTCACTCAGAAGGATCTTCCACTTGGCTAGCTTGCCAGTGGGCATGGGCTTCTGAAAGATATACTTCAATGGATCCATCCTTGGTATGAGATATGTTGTGTAGGCACAGAAGTAGTTCCTCAGATTTTGTGTGACCCAGGTCAAAGCACAACAAGTGTGTTCTAATAAAGAATACCGGGCCTCATATGGAGTGAACTTCTTGCTGAGGTAATAAATAGCTTGTTCTTTCCTTCCCATTTCATCATGTTTCCCAAGAACGCAACCGAAAGCTCCATCTAGCACTGCAAGGTAGAGTAACAGAGGTATACCTAACTCAAGTGGTACCAGAACCGGCGGTGTTGAGAGGTACTCCTTGATTCTGTCGAAATCCCTTTGACAATCCTCAGTCCACTTAGCTGCAGCGTCCTTCTTCAACATCTTGAAGATCGGCTCACAGATGACTGTAGACTGTGCTATAAACTTGCTGATGTAATTAAGCCTCCCTAAGAAGCTCATCACATCTTTCTTGTTCCTTGGTGGTGGTAAATCTTGAATGGATTTGACCTTGGATGGATTCAACTCTATTCCCCGGCGGCTTATAATAAATCCCAGCAACTTCCCAGCAGAAACCCCGAATTCACATTCGCGGGGTTCAGTTTCAGATTGTATTTTTGCAACCAATTGAAGAATTTCCCCAAATTCTCCATGTGATCAGCATCTTTCTTTGACTTGATAATGATGTCATCTACGTACACCTCGATCTCTTTGTGAATCATGTCATGGAATATGGTGGTCATGGCACTCATTTAAGTAGCCCCTGCATTATTTAGACCGAATGGCATCATCTTGTAACAATACACTCCACATGGCGTAATAAACGCTGTCTTCTCAGCATCTCCCGCATCCATCCAAATCTGGTGATAACCAGCGAAGCAATCCACAAAGGACTGCAATTCATGTTTGGCGCAGTTGTCAATCAAAATATGTATGTTTGGCAAGGGGAAGTCGTCTTTCGGACTAGCCCGGTTGAGATCCCGGTAGTCGACGCAGACTCTGACCTTCCCGTCCTTCTTCGGCAAAGGTAAAATGTTAGCTAACCATGTCAGATACTCCACTACCCGGAGAACTTTGGCGTTGATCTGCTTGGTAACCTCTTCTTTGATCTTCAAACTCATGTCGGGTTTGAACTTTCTGAGCTTTTGTTTCACTAGCGGACATATTGGATTGGTTGGCAATTTGTGAGCCACAATAGACGTACTTAGACCAGTCATGTCATCATACGACCATGAAAACATATCCTCATACTCTCTTAGTAACTCTGTGTATTCTTTCTTCTCTGATGGTGACAAATGAGTGCTGATACGAGTTTCCTTGACGTTTTCTAAATCTCCCAGGTTGATAACTTCGGTCTCATCTAGGTTGGACTTAGGTCTGTTCTCAAAGTTCTCAAGTTCTTTGACAATCTCGTCAGGTATGATATCTTCTTCTTCTGAATCACTATCCTTTTGTTGTATTGACTCATTGCATGTCATAGTCATCGGTTCATCAAGACAAGTTATAGTAATGTTGTATAATTAAGGTAACGAGGGAAAACAATAACAATAAATATCGGATTTTGTAAGAGAAATTTAGAAGATACTTTGATAGATTGAATAGCTGTTTCGATCATTGAAGATCTGCATTGCAGAAATTATAAACAAACGCAGGAAATCATTTAGTAAATAAAACACTAACTAATGCTTGTTTTATTGCTACCACGAGGCTCTTCAGGATTTGGCTGTCTTGATAGAGAAGTTCTTTAGATATGCCCCCTTGATCACAGTCTGTATGGAAGGGCCTTCCTCCCCCTCCCCCTCGAGGACAGCACAACAATCCATATCATTATTCTGCAGAAACAAGCTCCTCATTGCCACAAGTGCTTCTTCTTCATCTGAACCGTAGACAGTGTCGGCTTTCTTGAAAGTATGCTCAAGATGAGGTATCGGCTGTTCCAAAGGGTAATAGGGACTGTGCCAAGGTGGCGTCCAGTCATTGAATTACTGCCAGGTGTACTCATATCCCAGACCGAAAGTGGTATCATGCTCCTTGAGCTTTATAGGCTTCGTAATCCCTTAAAGGTTTTTACCGAGACCTTTGCCTGGCTCATATCCTTCCCAGTTCAGGATGCTCTCGATCTTGTTATCCTACTATTTGTCCTTGTCGATGGCATTGACCCGTTCAATATGGTGTTAAGTTCCTCTGCCTATCTTTTTTTTCCCGTCAATCATCGGAATAGTTTGACAGCAATAAATTGGGTTGCTACCGTCACCATGAATAATCACTTCTTGGTGTTTACATTCGAATTTTACTGCCTGCTATAGTGTTGATGCCACGGCCCCAGCAGCATGAATCCAGGGTCATCCCAACAACAGGTTGTAGGATGCCGGAACATCCATCACTTGGAAATTCACTTAGAACCAAGTCGGTCCTATCTGTAGACATAAACTGATCTCCCCTATGGTGGACCTCTAAGAACCGTCAAAAGCCTTCACATTGATTGCCCCATCTTTTATCTCATGTATCCCTTTACCCAATTTCTTGAGTGTCATCAGCGGACAGATGTTAAGACTGGAACCTCCATCGATCAAGATTCTCGTGATGAAATGATCCTCGCACTACACGGTGATGTGCAGCGCTTTGTTGTGCCCCAATCCTTCAGGGGGTAGCTCATCCTCATGAAAAGTGATTTTATGAATCTCTTGTACCTGGCCTACCATATTGACCATTTCTCCACCAGTGATGTTGTTCGGCACATATGCTTCGTTCAACACTTTCAACAAAGCACTTCTGTGTATTTCGAAATTCTGTAGTAGAGAGAGGATGGATATTTGTGCCGGTGTCTTATTTAGCTAGTCGATGACTGAATACTCCTTTGCCTGTATCTTTCTCCAAAGGTCATCAGGACCCGTCTCAATAAGGGGAAGCCGATTGGCGGCCTGCTTGCTTGACTCGTCCAGATGCTCAGGGGTTTAGACCCTACCAGTTCTACTCATACCCTGTGCTGCGACAGCTTCCTCAGACCTGACCTTGCTTTTCTTTCCTGCCTCGACTGTGTAGTCCCAAGGAATAGTGTTTGAGTAAAAGGGTGGCGTGGTTGACATCTCCACCGGAATGGGTGTAGCCATCTTTATTTCAAACGGAATGTGTGTTCGGGGTGGAAAGCTTGCGACCTCGAACGAATTTGGTGTATTTGCTGGAGATACAAACTAAACTTCAATCGGCACTAGTGACTTTGCCGGTGGCGCAGCTTCAAACTCGAACGACATAGACATATTTACCTCAGAGGTCTCAGATGGCTGAATCTGGACTGTGATTGGTTTGAGAGTGACTGTGGATTTCTTTGGGTCATCTCCCTCTACGATCAACCCGATTGACCTCTCGGGGTCTCAATTATCTTCTATTTCAATCATATGGACGCCTCTACCCTTATGGTCTGCCAGAGGATTGTCGCGAACGTTTGGAGCGGGGTCTTTTGCCACAATAATCTTGTTGTCGATGAGGGCCTGTATTTTGTCCTTCAGAGAACGGCATTCCTCGATGGTGTGCCTTTTCATGCTGGAATGGTATACACAGGATTTGTTTGGGTTAAACCACTGAGAGGGATTCTCAAGGGTGGCAGTAAGGATAGGTGTAACATAACCAGCGACTTTGAATTTTTCATATAGCTGGTCAATGGGCTCGGCTATGGCGGTATATTATTTTGGAGGACGACGATCAAAATTGGGACGAGGTCTAGGGAAGTTTTGGCGTGAAGGAGGGGATTGGTAATGAGATGGCGGGGAATTACAAGTGTGGTAGACAGGAGCAGGTCGTAGATATTTGGGCGAAGCAGGTTGATATGTGGGTGGTGGAGTTTGGTACGAAGGTGGTGGAGTTTTAGTAATTTGGCGATGGAGCTCGGTAATTTGGTGAGGGATGATATGTGATTGGAGGTGTCGGATAGGTTTGGTAGTTGAGTGGGGACTTGGTTCTTCGTGCAACCATTACGGCTCCCATATCTCTCTTTTTAGACATACCACCGGACTGTAGAGCCTTGTTAGTGTCTTGCAAGGCTTAAAAATTCATAACCATACCGCTTCTAATACCTTCTTCAATTCGCTCACCCAATTTGATGATTTCAGGAAACCTGTGGCCCTCAACCATCATTAATCGTTTATAATACTGCGGGTTTTAAGCTCGGACAAAGAATTTGTTCAACTGTTCTTCTTCTAGAGCAGGTCTGACTTTAGCGGCTTTGGACCTCCAGCGAGTAGCATACTCGTGAAAAGTTTCTGTAGGCTTCTTCTTCAAATTCTGAATGTAAAACACATCTAGTGAACCTAAACTTGTCCATGAAATCAGACGCCATGCCTACCCAGTTTGACCATTTCTTGTGGTCTTGGCCGATGTACCAAGACAGTGCATCTCCCATCAAACTCCTCATGAACAGCTTCATGCGGATTCTTTCATCCTTTCCTACACCGACCAATTTGTCACAATAGGTCCTCATATGGACTCTCGGATCACCAGTACCGTCAAACATCTCAAACTTTGGAGGTTTTTACCCCTCAGCAGTCGACATCAGGTTGGATACAAAGGTCTACATAGTTCAATCCTTCGATTCCTTTGGTCCCTTCAACACCCTGAACTCGGCTGGTCAATTTCTTTAGCTCTTCGGCCAGGTTCCTGATAAGTAAATCCTTTTCGTCAGACTCGGATGCCTGTAGGATAGGATGAATGGAGTGGGTCATGGTTTCCACATAGATGGGATTGTTATAGGTGTGGAAATGGTCTTTTGTGGGATTTTGAGGTTCTTAGATGAGCAGTGGGGTGTTATTTGAGGTGTGGAAAGCATTGTACTGTGCCGGGAGGTTTTGGTTCTTTGGGGGAGTGGTGTGATGGTTTTGCTGTCTTGGGATATTTTGTGGAGGTTTGGGGTTTTGAGCATTTGGCAGGTTGACGCCCGGGACGTTGAGGGAAAATGATAAGATGGCCAGATTCTGGACCTGATCTATTTTTTCCTGAAACTTCAGCAATTTTTATTCAAGCGGCGACATGTTCTCATGCAGGACCTGAATACCTCGGCCATTAGTGGCCACTACCCTTTCAATCACATTCTCCTTTCTTATGTCATTGGACTCTTCCATCTTACTTATGCTTTTGTTTTTCTCCTTAGGAGGACTAGGGGGAGGAGTAGGTGGAGGGCCCTTGGATCTGATGTGATAGGCTGATGATGCCAGAATGTGCGAACTAACCTTTAGGGAGGGGAGTAGGAAAAAATAGAAACAAAAGGTAACCAAGTCAGTGAGGATTATAAAAAGAGTATTGCAGTATTTAAAGTATTGCAGTATTTAAAAACATAATGCGGAAATGAAAGTGCGCCCTAAGTTGGGGACCTCTTTGTGCCCGAGGTAGGCCGAGCGACAAATTGATTTGGAGAACTTAAAATGCTAAATGCCTCATTTTATTGATAAGAGAAATAGACGAATCCTAAAACGACAAACGAAAAATAAATATCACTAATGGCCATTGGCCTTATTACATTGTTGAAAAAATAAAGACATCCATATCTACTTGGTCCCAAAAGGACCTTCCCCAGATTCGGCATTCCTTCTTTCTTCTAACAGCCTTCCCAGCTAGTGAAGTCCCAGCAGTAGATAAGTTCTGGCTAAATATCCCCTTGAAGCTCCCTCATCCATTTGACAACCTTGCACCCTTTTGATGAACTTTTCTTCTAAATCGATGATACCTCGTTCTAGATATCCCTGCCTTTTGTTGGTGCTAATAGCCATGTCCTTCTATTCCTCGATCAGTCTTTTGTTGCACTCATGTATCTTGTGGTGATCATCCTCGTTCTCCCGGATCCTTTTAGCCAACCGGTTGAACTTGACTTGTGCTTTATCCCTTTCATCTACAACCCTGTGACCTCAGACGTACCCTGGCTTGCTCAGACCACCTAGATCTTCTTCTAACCAACCTGGATAGAAAGAGGTATAACCGGTGTGATACTTGTCTGGCTCGATGTGTCTTTCTCGAGTATAAACATGTAGTGCCATAGTTGCTGAGCTTGGCACTTGTGAGGACTGTCATTGTTTTGAAAGTCGGCTCGGAGATGGCTCATCTTCTCGGCCCTAGGGATGACTTGTTTCTTTCCTGCCTGCCTCATAACTCGAAGAGGGACGTAAGGGTAGGTCCCTCTAAGACCAATCAATACCAGAAAATGATGCGTCCCATGATTGAATGATGAACTCATCTGTTGGAAACCATTCGAACATCCACTGAACTCGTTCCTCACTTAGGTTATCAAAGAGCTTGACCCATCCTTCAGCGACCTCAGGTTGAGAGAACATATCAGGGATATAGTTCATTCGCTTTGGGTGATGGAAAGCGATGTGGTCATACCACATTCGGCGGTGGCTGTCCTGTCGATGTTCCCCTTTTTGGAGATGTTCTACAAGCCAGAGTTGGAGTAACAGATTGCAACCTTCGAAATGTTTTTCTCCTTGTTGACATTTTTCCAGAGCCTGGTATATATCTGCAACGATCATGGGCACAATGCTGAAATATTGCCCATTTAACCCTTCCATTACGGTCTTAGTTACCATAGCTAACCTGGTATGGATCCTTTCTTTCTTCATCGGGAACACTATCAATCCTAAAAAGCTGACCATAAATACGAACGCTCAGCGATGGACGTGTCCCAGAGAGGTGATAGAGAACTCGTCATGGTAGGTACGGTATGATTTCCTATAGCCATACCGTTCGTACGGGTAATCAAAAGGAATATACGAATCCTCCAGACATATCAACTCCACGTCCTTTTTCAGACCCATCATTTTGAGGAAACTTCTGCCTTTGCGGTTCTCAGGTATCAGCAAACCCGGTGTTTCCCATACTAGTTTACCCAACTATCTTATCTCTTCTATAACCGGTGCCATTTCATGTTCCCAAAGCGGAACACAGACCTTTCCCGATTCCAGAATAAGGTAGTAGCCTCTACTATCATTTTGTTAGGCTGGATTTCCAGAAGTGATGGTAAATTACCCAAATGTTTCCTGACGATAACTTTGTCGCTAGAGTGTAAATCTTCCCACCAACTTACCAATTTTGGGTGAATGTTGGAGACCATGCTGAATCTGGGGACTTCGTGCCTTATCTTTTTTTTCTGCAAAACAAATAGGTTAGGCCCTTACCCCCACCGGAATCAACTATTTAACGTCAATAATTAGCAAGAAACATTAAGTTCTCCAAATAAATGCATAGAACGTGAGGGCGTCCGTTTGGGTTCAGGGAAACCCGGTGGACTTTTGGATAAGGCTATCTTAAAATCTATCGTGCGGACAACACTTTAGCTTTAACTAGGTTTGACCATGATACATGCAATGGTTCGACAGAGTAAGGTTTCTATGTTGTTTTAGACTGGTACCTTTGAGAGGACAACTCAAAGGGGAAAGGCACGGAACTGTCGACTGCACCACTGATCGACTGGTTTTACCACTAATAAGCCTTTCCGAATTTAGGGGGTGATAATACAGGAAGGGCACAACTACTCATCAAGCGTTGCTATAGTATTTTGTTCGGCACGAGTGGAGTATGAATGTTTAGCATGATTTATGCAATAAGTATTTAAAACAAGTTGTCACGTATTTGCACGTTAGAGAAGGCGGTAAAAAATAGTAATAATGATTTAAAGCAGTTACAAAAAGGAAACAAAGAGACTTGTCAGTTACATTTTGAAAAAATAAATACTAGAAGTAAACAATTAATCGTATGCAAAGGGAAGGGCGCAAGTATTTAAAAATAAAGGCATAAATTCACGAAACAATTTGAAACGGTAAAAGCCTTATAATCCCCAGCAGAGTCGCCATGCCGTCGCGCCCCCCTTTTTTCTCTCCTCGCGGAGATCGGGTTCAGCACATTTTTGGGACAAACTCCTTTGGAATGAAGAAGTTAAAGGAAGAGTTGCCACCTAACGATTTTTATGGTGCGTTAGGGCACCTTGAGTAGTTAACTCATGAACTAGTTTGCATTACCAGGGATTGAGTAATGGCTTGAAGTTATCCTAAGGGGAAGGTGTTACGCACCCCTCTAGATCCATAACTCTGCCAAATGGTTTCGTGAACTCAATAAGCAAATAACAAGCAAGGCTCACATAAGAGGGGATTTCAAACAAGTATTGGAGTTTTATTGAAAGTTTAAAAGAAATTAGAAGTAAACATTTGAGAAAATAACCTAGGTTTAAAGTAATATGGATCAAATCAATGCAATACCCGGTAATCACTCCTCGAAGAGGGGCTACACGTGGTATTAACGCACCGGTCATCATATCCATATTCTACCCTTCCCACCCCGTGAAGGTAATTAAAGCGTGTGTTGGTCACGGATTCTATTGCGTGCTCTTACCTGTCCCATATTATCAGTCCTTGAGGAAGTTAGGACGATTATCCTAAAGGGTAGGTGCTACGCAGAACCCCTAGGTTTAAAGGAAAAATTATAAGAAACAAATAAAACATTTAGGACTGCAAGTATAGGGGACACACGCGAGCAGATATGAGGCTCATGAATTCCATCACAAATTAGTACACATAACTAGCACGACTCAAACACAAGGAGGTCTTTCAATTTCAGAACCCAAGGCAGGATGTCTAAGTGAGAATACAGTAGAAGACTAAGCGAGCGTTGCAAATATAATCTTGGGGTATTATGCCCAGAGTCGATCCCACAGGGAATTGACGTATC
>ML370557.1:0-141999 GCA_005239525.1 Nicotiana knightiana | reverse complement strand
CCGTTTCCATCTCCACTTCACCTACACATGAAATAAACTCCATTAAGCACATAACAAGTGTAATTTTATCATTAATGCGCATAAAATGTAAGGTATATCACATGTTAAACTATGCATTTTAGTCTCGCATCACCACCCGACAGAGATATTGATTTTTGCATCGACTTTTTGTCGGACACTCAACCCATCTCTATTCTTGGGTCATGTATTATCGAGTGATGGGATCAAGGTAGATCCGAAGAAGGTGGAGGCAGTGTAGAGTTGTCCTAGACCATCATCAGTTACGGAGATTCATAGTTTTCTTGATTTGGCGAAGTATTACCGTCGTTTCGTCGAGGGATTTTTATCTATTGCAGCACCTATGATCAGGCTGACCCAGAAGGGTGATCCGTTCAGGTGGACATAGGAGTGTGAGGAGAGCTTTCAAAAGCTCAAGAAACTGACTATAGCCCCAGTATTGGTATTGCCTACAGGTTCGGGGTCTTACAATTGTGATTCTTCGTGGATTGGTCTTGGCGCGGTGTTGATGTAGGACGGTAGGTTGATTGCCTACGCGTCCAGACAGTTGAAGGTGCATGATAAGAACTATACTGCCCACAATCTTGAGTTAGCAGCTATTGTTCATGCCTTGAAGATCTGGCGCCACTATTTGTACGGTGCTCCTTGTGAGATCTACACCGATCACTAGAGTTTGCAGCACCTGTTCAAGCTAAAGGATCTTAACTTGCATCATCGGAGGTGGTTGGAACTACTTAAGGATTATGACATCACCATTTTGTACCACCCGAGGAAGGCCAATGTGGTGGACGATGCTTTGAGTCGCCGGGCACAGAGTTTGAGGAGTTTAGCATATCTTTTAGTAGCAGAGAGGCCCTTAGCATTGAATGTTCAGGACTTAGCCATCCTGTTTGTGAGATTGGATATTTCTGAGCCGACAAGTGTTGGCTTGCATGGTCTCTCGGTCTTATCCTTATGACCGTATTAGGGAGTGTTAGTATGATGACCCCCATCTTCCCGTCCTTCGGGACAGGGTTCATCGAGGTGATGCTAGAGATGTGACTATTGGTGATGACGGTGTGTTGAGGATGCAGGGCCGGATTTGTGTGCTCAATGTGGATGGGCTTCGTGAGTTGATTCTTGAGGAGATCCACAGCTTGCGGTATTCCATCCATCCGGGTGCCGCGAAGATGTACCAGGATTTGAGGCAACACTATTAGTGAAGGAGGATGAAGAAGGATATAGTTGGGTTTGTGGCTCGGTGTCTCAATTGTCAGCATGTTAAGTATGAGCATCAGAGACCAGGTGACTTGCTTCAGAGGTTAGATATCTCAGAGTGGAAGTGGGAGCAGATCACCATGGAATTCATAATTGGACTCCCACAGACTTCGAGGAAGTTCGATGCTATTTGGGTGATTGTGGATCGGCTAACCAAGTCAGCTAATTTCATTGCAGTGATGACTGCATACTCTTCCGAGCAGCTGGCTCAAATCTACATTCGAGAGATTGTTCGCCTTCATGGTTTCCCAGTTTCCATCATTTCAGATAGAGGCACATAGTTTACATCACGGTTCTCGAGAGCCGTTCAGTAGGAGTTGAGAAATAGAGTGGAGCTGAGCATAACATTTTACCCTCAGACGGACGGGAAATCCGAGCGCACTATTCCGATTCTAGAAGATATTCTCCATACGTGTGTAATGGAGTTTGGAGGGTCATAGGACCAGTTCTTGCCACTTGTGAAGTTTGACTACAACAACAATTATCAGTCCAACATTCAAATGGCACCATATGAGGCTCTATAGGGTAGGCGGTGTCGGTACCCAGTGGGTTGGTTCGAGCCGGGCGAGGCCCGATTATTGGGTACATACTTGGTCCAGGATGCTCTGGATAAGGTGAAGGTGATTCAGGATAGACTTCGCACAACCCAGTCCAGAGAGAAGAGTTATGGGGACCAGAAGGTTCACAATTTAGCATTCATGGTTGGAGAGCGGGTCTTACTTCGGGTATCGCCTATGAATGGCGTCATGGGATTCAGAAAGAAGGGCAAGCTGAAGCCGAGCAACATTGGTCCTTTTGAGGTATTACGACATATTGGGGAGGTTGATTATGCAATTGCTCTACCTCCCGGTGTTCCACGTTTCTATGCTCCGGAAGTATCACGGTGATCTGGCTCACGTGTTGGTTTTCAGCTCAGTCGAATTGGACAAGGATCTAAATTATGTTGAGGAGCCAGTGGCTATTTTGGACAGGCAGGTCAGAAAGCTAATGTCAAAGAGCATTGCTTCAGTAAAGGTTCAGTGGAGGGGTCAGCCGGTCGAGGAAGCGACTTGGGAGATCGAGCGGGATATGTGCATCCATTATCCTTATCTTTTCACATCAAGTATGTCTCTACGCTCGTTCGAGGATGAACAATTATTTTAAGAGGGGGTGGATGTGATGACTCGGCCAGTCATCTTGAGAGTTATAGACCTGATCCCCTATTAACTGTTTTCCCTGCATCTATTTTTGCTATTGTGACTTGCCGAGAGGGTTCATTTTGGGTTTCAGAGTGAATTGAGACACTTAGTCTCTTTTTTTTTTTTAGCAAATCCACTAGGCGAAGAGCCTAGGGCTAGTTTTATTAATAATAAAAAGCAAAAAAAGAACCACATAGGAGTAGTACAAATAAGGGGGACAATAGCACCAGTAGTGTCGCCTCTATGCCTTGGCTATATAATCACTCCTCTGCGCCTCACAAAGCCCTATATGGAAGCCTCATGTAGAGGATCATGGTGTAGCTTCCGGCAAAGTCTCACGAGGGCATATAATCTCATAGCCGCTTGGGTATTTTCCCAAAGGAATATGACCTGGGCAGACACTATTGGGCTAAACCTTACCTTACTAATCCTATCGAGGCATAAAATAGCCTCGCCTACTAACATGCGTGTAAAAAGAAAGAACTAGCTAGAACTAGGTACTGTATGATCATCACAGAGTTTATAACATACTATGTGATGACATTACATAAAATTATGCTAATGTGATGGTAGAATAAACATATGTATAAATAACAATGATGCTCACTCTTCTGTAATTTTGTGTAGTATTCAACTTGTAGCCGATTGTCTTCATCCTCAACCTTCTTCAAAATGTCTTCAAACTTCATGTTTTCTTTTTTGAACGGGTGGACTTTGTTGACATAGTTGGAACAACCTATTTTTGTTTGGCAACTCTCATCAGAAGTCGCCTTATGTTTGCATCTTCACTCACCCTGCCATCCCAACTTTTTTCTCTTTTATGTGTCTTCTTCCTTTTGGCGCTATGCATAGGTGATAAATCACCCTTTCTTGCTGCCTCTACGCGATATTGATTTAAAATATCATCTTCCTCACCTTCTTCATATGTATCTCTGGCTACTTTCACTGGAGGTGGCATATGTTGATCCAAATCTTGTGTCGTCAAAGTATTTCCCTCTTGTAAATTAGCCACAATTGCCTTATTTTACAGTTTTGCTTTGTCTTGCCCTTTATTCTTGTTTTTGTTCACACAACCTGTGCTACAAGATGTTATATTAAGCAGATTTGTATCTTTGGAACTTATCATCGCATCTAGTAACTTTCTTTCCTCCAAGCTAATAATTGGAACAATTGAGTTCTGTTTTTGCTGCCCCTTTCCTTGTGATTGCTCGACTAATTTTTGATTGCTTTTAATAACCCGCTGCTGTTCTGGATTTATTGTTGCTTCCTGTCGATCATTTAATTGTTGATGCTGCCCAGTTTGCCTTGTAACTTCCACTACCATCGAGCTAGCTTCAGTTACATTTTCTTCTAAGTCTTGATCATCCCCTCTAAAACCAATTGGAATCTGTTGACGCCCAGGCTGTTTTGTAGCTGCTGGACTGCTCAACAAAATCTGCTGCTGCCCATGATGTTGTGCTACTGGAAATTCAATCACAGCTGAACTAGTTGTATTATGTTGCTTCCTAGACTTGGGGATAAAATCAGGAGCTTTAGCATTAAGCTTGCTGCCTGATCCTAACTTGGAAGTACTTCCAATTTTTGGAAAAGATGGTGAACCTACTGATAACATCTCCTCGTCACCACTACACCTCTCACCTTCATCTGTAGAATCATCCGCAAAATCAACATGCCAGTCTTCATCATCATCATATTCAGGTTGGTCAGCCCATAGCTTAGATTTAATTGCCATTGCCCTCACATTTGCTTTAATAACCTCATTGTTGTTTCCTGTGGACAACACCAACTGTGCATGATCACCACCATGTTCTCCACACAACTCCATAGATTGCGTAGGAACTTCAAACACGAATTTGTTCAAAGTGACGATTGGCTGTTTAAACATATTGGTGTGTGTTGCCATTGCTGCCTGGGCCTCTTTAATAATCTGTTCCATACGTGGGCTGGAGAATTGCAAGGTTGGAGTTGACGAGCTATGTGCGAGTTGTCCTGTATCTCCACGCATCAGTTCCAACTTCGTACCAAGCTGAAACGATTGCCTCAAATTTCCATCATGCTCCTTGACAAATTCTGTTCCTCCCAGAATTTTTGTAACAGCTGCTGTAGAAAGATTTGCCCCAGCTGAAACGATTGCAGCAGCAGACTTTTCTGCTGCGACTGAAGAAGACTTATCAGCTGCATCGACCAAATTTTGCTGCTCTAAACCAGCTGCACTCTTAACACCTTTGCGCACCCTACTTCCATCACCAGCAACTGCTTGTGTCTCATCAGCCATCTGTTGCTCCTCATTGACATGCTCACCCTCATTCACCAAAGCATCAAAAGAGTTTGAAACTCCAATAGCCTTTGATGGTAGAATCAGATTTTGAAGACTTGGAGTTTGCTTCTTGCTAGGTGATTTATTCACCCCTTTCCAGTGATTTTTAACAACTCCAGCAGCCTGTTTTTCCCCCTCTAACACATGAGAAACATTACTCACAAGTACTGCAGTTCCAGTAGCTAATTGCTCACCAGTGGCATTCGAGACACACACATCATTCTCCAGCTGCATTCCATACCCTTTAACTGTTTGATACCCAGCTTCAGCAATTTTTTGCCCAGCCTTATGGACACCAGCAGATGCAGGGCATGTAGCAACCTCCAGATCTTTAGCAACATTATTACGAGCTGCTGCAACTGGAGCTATCACAGCACCATCAACATCTGCTATATGTTGCGAATTAGAAGTATATATTTGTTGATCAATTGTGGCATTCTTAAAAATCACATGTTCCACTCGATTCTCAACAACTCCTTCATCCACATTCCCAACATTAACAACCTGTTCAGACCCCTTCATCATCACTGTTTCACTAACCAAATTAAGTGCACTGGAGACTCTAGCTAGAGATCGATCAACTGGAATATCGGCACAATTTGATGCATTAGTTTTTTGTTTCCACTTAGCATTTAAATAGTCCCTAGAATCCCCGTGTAATTTTTCTAGCTTGTTCATCTCCTCAGCTAAATCCAAAACTTCAGCAGGCAGAACACGTTCCTTATTGACAGTGCTATCGATCAAATTTTCCTCCTGTTGCATATCATCATTCGCCCTATTCCTTTTAATCAATGAACGACAATCTTCACCAGCATGTCCTTGTCGTTTGCACACATTACAATATGATGGAAGATTATCAAATACAAACTCCTGTATATGCTCAAAAACCTTACCAGATTTGTCGTCGATAAATTGTAACTTCATATTTTTGGGATGTTTGTCAAGGAGATCAAGAACTACCTTAACTCTAGCTGTACTAGGTCTTGTCCTAGATTGTGTGGCCTTGTCTATTGCAATAGGTTTTCCCACAGCTGATGCGATTGACAGTAAAGGTTTCTTGGCGAACAGGTTCGTCGGCAAATCTGGAAACGATACCCATGCCACTGTTTTTGACGTCTCAACCTTAGGATTGTAATCTTGAGTCCATGGGAATGTACGATATTGATGTTGTTGTCCTTTGTACTGTAAATAACCAACATGCTTCGAAAGAACTGTTACAAAATCATCATAAACATCACAACGAATCAACAATTGTCGAAATGCGAGCAAGCCGATCAAACAACGACCTTTAATCCCAAACTGTGTTGGAATTAAATTTCGTAGTTCCGGCAAATCTGGCGCACCATATGAGAGCTTCATCACTACAGCTTGGTGAAGACCTTCTTCAACTGCATATTCCTCTAGTTCCTTAAACGAAAATTGCATCATAAGCTGTCCATGAACATGCTGGATAGGTTTAAGGATTGTTTTTGCTACTGGTTGTGATTTTGACGTGAGTAATGAAGCATATGTATTCATTTTAGGGATGGGATCCGTATCTCCCACAGCTTGAAGCTGAGGAGAGGCCTGCACATCCATGGCAGCCCTTAGTTCTCCATGTCTCCCAAGAAAGAGAGGAGAGAGGAGAGAGCGTTAGGTTAACCTATTAAACTGGTTGATGACACTTAGTCTCTTAATTAGAAGCTTAAGGTGGAAAAGTCCACCAGATGTCGACTTGTGTGTAAATGACCTTGGATTTGAATTTTGAAGGTTCCGTTAGCTCTCTTAGGTGATTTTGGTCTTAGGAGCGCGTCCACAATTTTATTTGGAGGTCCGTAGTAGAATTAGGCTTGAATTGGCAAAAGTTGGAATTTTAGCGATTTTGACCGGCATAGGAAATTTTGATATCGGGTTCGGATTGGATTTCCCGAAGTTGGAGTAGGTTCTTGGTGTCATTTTTGACTTGTGTGTAAAATTGGAGGTCATTCGGACTCGATTTGATATGTTTCGATGTCGTTTATAGAATTTAGAAATTTCAAAGTTCATTAAGCTTGAATCTGTGTGACATTGGTGATTTGATGTTATTTTGAGTGATTCAAAGGTTCGACTAAGTTCTTATGATTTTTTAGGATCGGTTGGTATGTTTGGTTGAGGTTTCGGGGGCCTCGGGGGCCTCGGGTGAGTTTCGGGTGCTTAACGGATGAAATTTTGGACTTAGGAGAATTTCTGAGTTGTAGGTTTCTGGTGTTTTTGCACCTGCGGTGGGGGAACCGCAGGTGCGGGGACGCATATGCGGCTGGTTAAGCACAAAAGCGGATTTGGGCAGCCCAAGCTAGGATCACATGCACGAGGTTAGTTCCGCATCTGCGGGAGGGAGGAATTGCAAATGCAGCGAACGACCGCAGAAGCGGATAGTTTCCGCAGGTGCAGCCGCGCAGGTGGGCCACCTTATTGCAGAAGTGGTCCCAGGTCCCTTAAGTCATTTTCGCATGCAATTGAATTTACGAAGTTGTGATGATGAGGTCGCAGGAGCGAAATTGCTGGGCAGAAAAGGGAAAATTTCTACGGTTTGATCTCATTTTCATTTTGGGACTTGGAGAGCTCGGATTTAGGCAAAATTTTGAAGGATTTTTAGAGGAAGTTATTGGGTAATTGTAAAGACCCGTAAAATTTCAAGTCTAAAAACAATGCCCGAATGGGTTCCCATATGGTTATAACTATAGAAATTCTTAAAACGGACCCTTGTGGAGTAAAAAGTACCACTGGGACTTAAAAGATAAAATTTTCCAGAATTGTGCAGATCTGCGGTCCACTATGCGATCGCAAATTAGGTATGCGGACTGTATAGTGGTCGCATACCTGGACAGCCTGCTGTCCAATTTGAGGACAACTATGCGGCCCAAGATGCGATCGTATTTTGGGAATACAGACCGCATAGCTGTCGGATCCTTGCTCCTCCATTTTTGCGGAGGAGGTTCTGTGACACACTATGCGATCACATAACATGTATGCAGACCGCATAGTGATCGCATACCTGGGTAGTCCGGTTTCCATTTTGGCCCATTTGAGGACCATTTATGCGACAGGAATGCGGACCGCATAGCAGGAATGCGATCGCATAGAAGGAATGCGATCGCATTCCTAACCGCATACCTGCTTCAGGGCTTCTAATTTCTAATTTTAAAACCTGACCCCCAGTTTAAAACACCCCTCCCCTTCATTTTCAAAGACTATCTGATCAAAATAGAGAGAAGTGAGAGTGGGTTCTAGTGAGAGATGTCCTCATCTTCCCCAAGTTGGTCCTCCATCTCTACTCAGACCTGGAATTAATCGAGTAGTCGTCATATTTTTCACCGTAAGAGGTAAGCCTCCACCCCATTTCTCCAAATGTTCAGATTTTAGTTAGAATAGGACGCACATAGGTTGGTTCTTGAAGATGAAAGTTAAGACCTTACATGCATGTGAATAATCTTCTATAGTCTAGCAAAGGGAAGTAGGCTAGGGTAACCTTTCACTAAAAAGGGGGCTAGACCACATAGTATTGAGAAAAGGCCCAAATGAGTTCAAGGTTCCTAACTCTAAGTTTGAATGTATCACATTGTAAATTAGATTGAAGGCGTTAGAAGGTCCAATGATTTGGGATAGAAATTAAAGGGGAATTTCGACTCAAGGTATGTATGGCTAACTTTAATCTTCGTAGATTCACCTTGTTGGCGTCCGAGCATTCAGTATGAGTTTCTGGCTTATGTATATGTGAATCGATTGTTCTAATGTGTTGAGGCGTAATATTCTGCTCTCTGATTGTCCTAGTTGATTACCATGCCACCATGCTATATGAGATCGTGAAAAGGTGATTCTTTGTGCTTATTCTATCATGTGCAAAGCTCGTTAAATGTTGAATACATCAGTATGAGATAATGTGCTGCAAAACAAAAGAAATGATAATGAATCAAATTGTTGAATGTATCTAAGTGTCAAATGCTGTCTAGCAAGTAATGGAAAGGAAATATGGATTTATCTAATTGAACTATATGTTGATGGTATGCCGTATATGACTCACTGTTTGGTAAAGATTACCATGGCCTTGATTTCACATGGTTATTTGGTTGTTACGAATGTATATTCTTGATGATAAAAATCCTTGTGATTGAATTGATTGGTTGATGTTGCTATCAAATATGATTATAAGGTGGGATCGGATTGCACGCCGTAACAGGAGAAATAAGGGTGGAATGTGAATTGTACGGAGGGATCGGGTTGCAAGCCGCAACAGAAGTAGTAAGGGTGTAATGTGATTGTAAGGTGGGATCGGGTTGCACGCCGCAACAGAAGTAATAAGGGTGTAATGTGATTGTAAGGTGGGATAGGGTTGCGCGCCACAACAGGAGAACAATTGAAATAAGAAACTGTGGAACTCTCATTTCTATTTTCTGTATCTCTGTGCAGTATTTGTTTGGTTTCTTTGACTGTCTCCTATCTGTGTATTGTTTTATTTTACTTAGAGTCAAGCTTGTTCATACATACTAGTACTATTCCATGGTACTAACGTCCCTTTTGCCGGGAGCGCTACATCTTTTATATGGATGTAAGTGGTTCTATAGCAGGTAGCTCGGTCCGCCGTTAGTGGTGACTTCCTTTCATCTCCTCAGCAGTTCTGGTGAACCCCACTTCCTTTCGGGGTCGTGCGTGGTCCATACCATCTTCTTTTGTATATTTTGTTCTGTTAAGGTATAGCCGTGGCCTTGTTGCCGGCAAGTTTATATACTCTTCTCCGTATCTTTAGCGGCTCCGTAGACATTATGTGGGTTGTATATATGTATTTAGGGTAGTTGTCGTACTCGTATGTAATCACGATCCCGTATCGGGAGTGTTGTATTTTAGAATTTATGTTTTGGGAAGATAAATGTTGAAAATGTTAAAAGAGGAAATTTGACTTATGTTGTAAATGCATGCTGTGATTGTATTTTGCTGTTTCACTTATAAATGTACATTATGAACAGGGGGAAATGCGTTGGGTAGGAAAGGCTATCTACTCCGCTTGACCAGGTTCATCCGGTTAGGTGCCGGTCTCGTTCCTCGATTTTGGGGCGTGACAAACTTGGTATCAGAGCCTTAGGTTTTAAAAGTATCCTAGGATGTCTCAGAGCCGTGGCTAGTAGATCCCTTCTTATCGGTGTGTTGTCCACCACATCTATAATTAGGGGGCTGCATGGACATTTAGGAAAGTACCCTTTTATTGCTATTCTATATCGTGCGATGTTGTGAAAGGTGAGATGGTTTAGCTCTAACTCGTGCATTGTTCAAATTTTCAGTAAATGGCACCCAAGAAGAGAGCTCGACTCGGCCTAGAGGCCAATGCCACCCCAGGAGTGGTCATAAATTCTCCAGCTGATGGTGCGGGTGTGAATGATTCCCCGACCACAAATCAGTCTGACTCCTCCACTCCAAGCCAGACTATTCCTATTCCTACCCCAGCGGAGGGTGCTGAAATCCCTCCCGCTGATATTCCTGACCCACCTCCAGCTCCAGCTTCCGGTCCCGGTAATTCTGATGGGGACCTCAGGGGAACTATCCAGATGTTGACCCAGTTAGTGGCCTATCAAACCCAAAGATCAAATGCTGCCCCTACATCCTCTAGCGAGCCATGGATTCTTCAGGCTCTAGAGTCAACCGGGTTCTACGGTTAGCCCCTCCAGAGTTCACAGGCACCGACCTAGAGGCTGATCCTGAGGAGTTCATTGATGAGATGTACAAGACCCTCCGAGTTATGAGGGATACTGAGACAGAGGGGGTTGAGTTGGCTTCCTATCGTCTGAAGGGAGCTGCATATTCGTGGTTCGAGATATGGGAGAGTTCCCGTGAGAGGGGAGCCCTCCAGCGAGGTGGGATGAGTTTGCAGATGCTTTTATGGGTCATTTCTTGCCTGCCGAGATTATGGAAGCCCGTGCTAAAGAGTTTGAGGCCCTTAAGCAGGGAAACATGAGTGTGTGGGAGTGTCATATGGAGTTCATGCGCTTGTCCAAATATGCTGTTCAGATGGTGTCTACTATGGAGGCTAGAGTTCGTCGTTTTGTTCAGGGCCTTGAGTCCTTGGTTATTGATGAAGCTTCTACAGCTGCTCTGCATTCAGATATGAACTACGGGAAGATTGTGGGATTTTCACAGGCTACAGAGGCTCAAAAATTAAAGATAAGAATGGAGAGGGAGAGTAGTAGTAGGGCCCGGTCAGCGGGCAACCCTGGGAGTTCAGTTAGAGGAGGGAGATCAGCCCTTGGGAGAGGGTCATCAGTGCCATCTCAGTCCTATGCTCAGTCCTCAGCCAATGCGCCGCCACTAGGGCACAGTTATCAGCAGGGAGGTCACGTTGGACCAAGTTCAGACAGCAGGAGGTTCCATCAGTCGGGTCATTCATGTGGGAGGTTCCAGCAGCAGCGGAGGGCCCCATGACCTAAGTGCGGGAGGTTTCATTCTGAGCCCTGTTACTTGGACATATCAATATGCTATAGGTGTGGAGTGAGAGGCTATGTTCAGCGAGACTGTCGTGCACCCCATCAGGGCACGGGTAGGGGCACTGCTCAGCCATCCAGTTTTTCAGCCGCTACATCTTCAAGACGCCCTCCAACCCGTGGCCCTCCAGCTCCAGCAGGGCGCAATGCAGATAGGGGTAGAGCACAGGGTCAAGGGGGACCCAGTCGATTCTATGCTTTGAGTGGTCACCAGAGTGCGGTGGCTCTTCTAGATGTTGTCAGAGGTATTCTGACTATTCAGTCACATGATGTTTATGCTCTTATTGATCCCGGATCTTCTTTGTCATAGGTTACTCCATTTATTACTTCAAGTTTTGGGATAGAACCCGAACAGCTTCACGAGCCGTTCTCTGTGTCGACCTCGGTTGGTGATTCTATTACAGCCGTGCGAGTCTATAGGAATTGTGTTGTCACGGTGCATGGTCAGGATACCACGGCCGATCTTATTGAGTTAGAAATGGTAGATTTTGTTGTAATCATGGGGATGGATTGTCTCTCTTCGTGCTTTGCTAAACTGGACTGCCAAACCAAAATTATGAGGCTCGAGTTTTCTAATGAACCAGTTATCGAGTGGGAGGGGAATAATGTTGTGCCAAGAGGTAGGTTTATTTCCTACCTTAAGGACTCAAAGATGATAAGAAAATGGTGCATCTACCATTTGGTCAGGGTTGCAGACACCACTTCAGAGGTGCCTGCTCCCAAATCTGTGCCTGTTGTGAATGAATTTCTTGAAGTATTTCCGGACGAGCTTCCTGGGATTCCACCAGATAGAGAGATCGATTTCGGGATTGATTTATTTCCAGTTATGCAACCAATATCTATTCCACCCTACCGAATGGCACCAGCAGAATTGAGAGAGAAAGAACAATTGAAAGATCTATTAGAAAAGGGTTTCATTCGGCCAAGTGTGTCACCTTGGGGTGCACCGGTTCTTTTTTTTTTCCAGAAAGAAAGACGGATCGCTTCGGATGTGTATTGATTATCGGCAGCTCAACAAGGTCACCATAAAAAACAAATACTTTTTGCCTCGGATAATTGATTTGTTCGGCCAGTTGCAAGGTGCTAAGTTCTTCTCAAATATTGATTTGTGGTCCGGGTATCACCAGTTAAACATCAGGGAGCAGGATATTCCTAAGACTTCCTTCAGGACTCGATATGGGAACTTTGAATTTCTGGTAATGTTTTTTGGGATAACCAACACCCCATCAGCTTTTATGGATCTTATGAATCGGGTTTTCAAAACGAGCATATAAGGAATGCGATCGTATTCCTGACCGCATACCTGCTTCGGGGCTTCTAATTTCTAATTTTAAAACCCGACCCCCAGTTTAATAACACATCCCTCCCCTTCATTTTTAAAGACTATCTAATCAAAATAGAGAGAAGTGAGAGTGGGTTCTAGTGAGAAGTCCTCATCTTGTCGAAGTTGGTCCTCTATCTCTACTCAGGCCTGGAATTAATCGAGTAGTTGTCATCTTCTTCACCATAAGAGGTAGGACTACCATCCCATTTCCCCAAATTTTCAGATTTTAGTTAGAATAGGACGCACATAGGTTGGTTCTTGAAGATGAAAGTTAAGACCTTGCATGCATGTGAATAATCTAGCAAAGGGAAGTAGGCTAGGGCAACCTTTCACTAAAAAGGGGGCTAGTTAATCTAAAGGACCACATAGTATTTGATAAAATGCCCAATGAGTTCAAGGTTCCTAACTCTAAGTTTGAATGTGTCACATTGTAAATTAGATTGAAGGCGTTAGAAGGTTCGGTGATTTGGGATAGAAATTAAAGGGGAATTTCGACTCGAGGTATGTTTGGCTAACTTTAATCTTAGTAGAGTCACCTTGTTGGTGTCCGAGCATTCTGTATGAGTTTCTGGCTTATGCATATCTGAATCGATTGTTCTAATGTGTTGAGGCGTAAGATTCTGTTCTCTGATTGTCCTCGTTGATTACCATGCCACCATGCTATATGAGATTATGAAAAGGTGATTCTTTGTGCTTATTTTATCATGTGAAAATCTCGTTAAATGTTGAATACATCGGTATGAGAGGATGTGCTGCATAACGAAAGAAATGATAACAAATCAAATTGTTGAATGTATCTAAGTGCCGAATGTTGTGTAGCAAGTAATGGAAAGGAAATGTGGATTTATCTAATTGAACTATATGTTGATGGTATGCCGTATATGACTCACTGTTTGGTAAATATTACCATGACCTTTATTTCACATGGTTATTTGGTTGTTACGAATGTATATTCTTAATGATGAAAATCCTTGTATTTGAATTGATTGGTTGATGTTGCTATCAAATATGATTATAAGGTGGGATCGGGTTGCACGCCGCAACAGGAGAAATAAGGGTGGAATGTGAATTGTACAGAGGGATCGGGTTTCATGCCGCAACAGAAGTAATAAGGGTGTAATGTGATTGTAAGGTGGGATCGGGTTGCACGCCGCAATAGAAGTAATAAGGGTGTAATATGATTGTAAGTTGGGATCGGGTTGCACACCGCAACAGAAAAAATAAGGATGGAATATGATTTTAAGGTGGGATCGAGTTGCACGCCGCAACGGGAGAACGATTGAAATAAGAAACTATGGAACTCTCATTTGTGCTTTCTGTATCTCTGTGCAGTATTTGTTTGGTTTCTTTGACTGTCTTCTATTTGTGTATTGTTTGATTTTACTTAGAGTAAAGCTTGTTCATACATACTAGTACTATTGCATGGTACTAACGTCCCTTTTGCCGAGGCGCTACATCTTTTATATGGATGTAGGTGGTTCTATAGCAGGTAGCTCGGTCCGCAAGATAGTGGTGCCTTCCTTTCATCTCCTCAGCAGTTCTGGTGAGCCCCACTTCCTTTCGGGGTCGTGCGTGGTATATTCCATCTTCTTTTGTATATTTTGTTCTGTTAAGGTGTAGCCGGGGCCTTGTTGCCGGCAAGTTTATATATTCTTCTCCGTATCTTTAGCGGCTCCGTAGACATTATGTTGGTTGTATATATGTATTTGGGGTAGTTGTTGTACTCGTTTGTAATCACGATCCCGTATCGAGAGTGTTGTATTTTAGAATGTATATTTTGGGAAGATTAAATGTTGAAAACGTTAAAAAAGGAAATTTGACTTATGTTGTAAACGCATGCTATGATTCTATTTTGCTGTTTCACTTATAAATGTACATTATGAACACGGGGAAATGCGTTGGGTAGGAAAGGCAATCCAGGTCCGCTTGACCGGGTTCATCCGGTTAGGCGCCGATCTCCTCCCTCGGTTTTGAGGCATGAAAGTAATGATTCCTAACTCGTTTTTCTATAGTTTCCATTTATCCATTGTTGATTTCATCATTTAATTAGGGATTTGAGTTGGAAAACTGGGGAAAATTTTGAGAAAGTTCATTGTCAGAATTTTGGGGTTTTGATCGAGATTTTGGTATCAGATTTGAGTAAATTTAGTATGGTTAGACTCATGAGTGAATGTGTGTTCATATTTGGTAACTTTTACCCGATCCCGAGACGTGGGCCCGGGGAGGCGTTTTGAGCGATTTTCCAATTTCTTGCTTTAACTTGATTCCGTTCGCTAGATTACTTTCTTGTAGTTATATTTATGTTGTGTAATTGGTTTTGGATATATTTTGGCCATTTGGAGTCAGATATTCGTGGAAAGAGCAATATTTCGGATTGATTTGACCTTGTTTCAAGGTAAGTGGCTTGCCTAACCTTGTGTGAGGGAACTCCCCTTAGGATTGGTACTGTTGTTGATATATAAGCACCGTGTATGTGAGGTGGCGAGTACGTACACGAGTTAATTGTTGAAAAACTCGATTTCATTAAATAATAATCTGTCTTTTCTCTTATTTGAACTTATTAGTATGTGTAGTATCTTGTTAGACTAAGAAATCATGCCTACCTTCCTTAATTGTTTACTTGGACTATGTGCGGCATGTTTTAGTGTTTTTACCTATCTTTCCTTAATTTGTACTTAGGTTATATTGTATTATTTCGTGCTATGACTATCGAATTCTGTTGTTTGGATGCATATTTACTTTGGGACTACAGAACGGTATTCCGGGAGATCCCTCTGTACTGCATATTTACCTTGGGACTACAGAACGGTATTTTAGGAGATCCCCCTGTCTTGCATATTTACTTTGGGACTATGGAACAGTATTCCGGGAGACTCCCCTGCATATTTATGTTTGGGACTACAATACGGTATCCCGGGAGATCCCCTGCTGTTTCGGTGTGTACTGAGTTGTTGGTTTTCTATGTTTCTTCCTTGTTAAATTTCAGCCTTATTTACCACGATATTTCATTTCGCCTTGTCATATTTGTATATATATAATCCGGTAGGGCCCTGACCTGACCTCGTCACTGCTCGACCGAGATTAGGCTTGGCACTTACTGGGTACCATTGTGGTGTACTCACGCCCTTTCTTGCACATGTTTTGTGTTCAGATCCAGGTGTATCGTACCAGCCTCATCGTTAGTGCATTCGCTTCTGCTTACTGGAGACTTCAAGGTACATCTGCCCGCGCCCGCAGATCCTTGGAGTCCCCCTCTATCCCTTATGTTGTTTTCCTCCTTTATTTATTTTAGACACTATGTATAGAAAATACTTAGACAATTTCGTAGAGCTTGTGACTCGTGACTACCGAGTTCTGGGAATACTGTTTATATTCGAGCGCTGGTGTTCCTGTACATGCGAGCAACATTTTTATCATATATAATATCTATTAAATTTTAGTTGTTAATTACTTCTTTATTTTCGTTATTTCAAAATTATTAGGCTTACCTAGTCATAGTGACTAGGTGCCGTCACGACGTCTTACAGAGGAAGAAATGGGCCGTGACAGGTGGTTAATGAATTATTGGATAACTATAAAGAACTCAATTTTTTACCTAGTTAGATCTTAAATCGGGTGACGACAAAGTCCTCATACATCTCAGTAATATAGGAAGATTGCTTTTCGGACTCATCATGCACACTTTGATTTCCTAGTCATTCCATTTGGTTAACAAATGCTCCTCTACTTTTCAAGCATTGATGAATGAGGTATTTAGAAAGTGTTTGCATTTGTCCTTGTATTTTTTGATGTTATCTTAATCTTTAGCAAGTCTTGAGATGAGCATCCGAGTCATATTAAAATTGTTTTTGAGTTAGTATGTGCTCATCACCTTTATTTAAAAAGGTCAAAGTGTTCTTTTGAAAAAATATAAGTGGGCTATCTTGGTTATATGGTTTCAATCTATAGCTTCTAAGCATGCTCAAGAAAAATTTATTTTACTGGTCAAAGGCGGCCGTAGCCTCCTTCACTGCTCGAAAGGCTATGTAACTGTTAAGAGAAATCATATTTCTTTGATTTCCTTGTCGTGCGAGTTATTGACATCAAAATTCTAAAATTCTATTCTATTGTTTCCCACAGATGGTGAGGACCCGTACTGGTAGGACCGACCATCAGGCAACCGATCCCCCTGCTAGAGCCGCCAGAGGCCAGGGTCGGGGCACAGGACGCCCATGCAGTGCAGCTCGAGCACCTGCGAGAGCTGCGGCAGAGGAGCCCCCAGCAGCTCCAGCTGGAGGGCCGACACCTGAGATCCTGTTGCTATGCCATCCTTACAGGAGACTTTAGCTCAGTTCATGAGCATGTTCAGCACTCTAGCTCAGGCTGGACTACTTCCGATAGCTCCCGCTACATCTCAGGCTAGGGAAGGGCACAAACTTTCGCAGCCCACACTCCTGAGCAGAGGGGCTAGGTCGATCAGGACCTAGAGTATATTTCTATGCCCCTAGTGGATCCGGTATATCATGAGACCAGGGTAGCTGCTTTTGAGGCAGAGCATCTCAGACTTGAGAGGTACGAGAAGTACCACCCACCTACTTTCAGCGGACTAGCTTCAAAGAATGCTCTGGGTTTTCTTGAGGAGTGCCATCGTATTCTCCGTACTATGGGAATTGTGGAGACTAGTGGGGTTTATTTCACCGCTTTCCAGCTGAGGGGAGAGGCATATCAGTAGTGGCGTGCCTATAATCTGAGTAGTCCAGACGAGGCAGCCTCACTCATTTGGACTCAGTTTTTAGAGCCTCAGTGATACTTGGCGCGCGGAGTTCGAGAAGTTGCACCAGGGTACTATGACTGTGTCGGAGTTTGCAGTCTGTTTCAGTGAGTTAGTGCGGCATGCACTGACTTTGGTTGCCACAGTCAGAGAGAGGGTTAGTCGCTTCATTGAGGGACTCCACCCTAGTATTCGGACCATCATGCCAGAAAGTTGGAGATGGATATCACTTATCAGCAGGCAGTGAGTATTGCTATAAGGGTAGAGGGTATGTTTGCCTGGGACCGAGAGAGAAAGAGGCCAAGAGGTCTCGAGAGACTGTCCATTTTTCAGGAGCTCGTGCACCAGCAACATGCTATGGTAGGGGTTTTGTGAGTCGCCCAATTCATTCAACTCTTCCAGTAGCCAGCAGTATTCCAGCTCCTCCTAGACCTCAGGAGCCCTATTGTGCACGACCAATATCCAGTATGCCTCCAGTTTGAGGTGCTATTACCGGCCAGCCCAGCATGCCAGCTCCTATTGATTCTCGGCCGCAACGTCCTCTGAGGTGTTCTTTTTAGTGTGGTGACACTCTTCACATGATTAGAGATTTTCACAGAGCCAGGAAGGGTGCGCCTCATCAGTTTTATCAGCCTCCACGTGCTCCACCGGGTCCTCCGGCTATTCTTCCAGCCCCATCTACCACTCCACCTCCTCCACCAGCTCGAGGTGGAGGTCGGGGAGGTAGAGGTTTCCCTAAAGGGGGAGCTAGACCAGATACTATGCCATTCTAGCCCGTTCTGAGGCTGTTGCTTCAGATTCAGTCATCATAAGTATTGTCCCTGTCTGTCATAGGGATGCATCAGTATTATTTGAACCAGGCTCTACGTATTCATATGTGTCCTCTTGCTTTGCTCCACATTTGGTTATATCTCGGGATTCTTTGAGTTCCCATGTTTATGTATCTACTCCTGTGGGAGATTCTCTCATTGTGGACCGCGTATATTGGTCGTCTTTGATTGCTCTTAGTGGTTTTGAGACCAAGGCTGATTTGTTATTATTCAGCATGGTAGATTTCGATGTTATCGGGCATGAACTGGTTGTCGACCCATTTTTCTATTCTTGATTGTCATGCTAAGACCGTGACGCTGGCTATGCCAGGTTTGCTGAGATTAGAATGGAGAGGTACCTTAGAATATACTCCCCGTAGGGTCATTTCATTTCTTAAGGCTGAGCGGATGGTTGAGAAAGGGTGTGATGTGTATTTGTCCTATGTGAGAGATGTCAGTGTTGATGCCCCTACAGTTGGGTCAGACCCGGTAGTGAGGGACTTTCCTGATGTATTCCCAGATGATCTTCTGGGTATGCCGCCTGACAGAGATATTGATTTCGGCATTGATTTGTTACCCGGCACTCAGCCCATTTCTATTCCTCCTTACTGTATGGCTCCTCCTGAGTTGAAGGATTTGAAGGAGAAGTTACAAGAGTTGCTTTATAAGGGTTTCGTCAGGCCCAGTGTATCACCTTGGGGTGCTCCAGTGTTATTTGTGAAGAAAACGAATGGCTCTATGCATGTGTGTATTGATTATCGGCAACTGAACAAGGTTACAGTAAAGAACAGGTATCCTTTGCCTCGCATTGATGATTTATTCTACCAGTTACAGGGTTCCAGGGTATTCTCCAAGATTGACTTGCGATATGGCTATCATCAGCTGAAGATTCGGGAGCCGGACATCCCGAAGACTACATTCAGGACCAGATATGGTCACTATGAGTTTCTTGTCATGTCATTTGGGCTGACTAATGCCCCAACAACTTTTATGCATTTGATGCACAATGTGTTCCGATCTTATCTTGATTCCTTCGTCATTGTGTTTATTGACGACATCCTGGTATATTCTCGATCTCGGGAAGATCATGAGCAACACTTGACGACTGTGCTTCAGAATTTGAGGGAGAAGAGATTGTATGCAAAATTCTCTAAGTGTGAGTTCTGTCTTGATTCAGTGGCATTCTTGGGCAACGTAGTGTCTTGTGATAGGATCAAAGTAGATCCGAAAAAGGTGGAGGCGGTGCAGAGTTGTCCTAGACCGTCATCAGCTATGAAGATCCACAGTTCCTTAGTTTGGCAGGGTACTACCATTGCTTTGTAGAGGGATTTTCATCTATTGCATCACTTATGACCAGACTGACCTATAAGGGTGCTTCTTTCAGGTGGACCGAAGAGTGTGAGGAGAGCTTTCAGAAGCTCAAGACAACTTTGACTACGACCCCTGTATTAGTGTTGCCTACAAGTTCGGGGTCCTACACTGTCTATTTTGATGCCTCGAGGATTGGCCTTGGAGCAATATTGATGCACGACGGTAGGGTGATTGCCTACGCGTCCAGACAACTGAAGGTGCATGAGAAGAATTATCCGGTTCATGACCTCGAGTTAGCATCTATTGTTCACGCCCTGAAGATCTGGCATCATTGTTTGTATGGAGTTCCCTGTGAGATTTACACTGATCATCGGAGTTTGCAGCACTTGTTCAAGCAGAAGGACCTTAATCTCCGTCAGCGGAGGTGGTTGGAGCTACTTAAAGACTATGATATCAGTATATTATACCACCCGAGGAAGGTTAATGTAGTGGTCGACGCCTTGAGTTGCCGGGTGGAGAGTTTGGGGAGCTTGGCATATCTTCCAGCAGCCGAGAGGCCTTTATCCTTCGATGTTTAGTCTTTAGCCAGCCAGTTCATGAGGTTTGATATTTCCAAGCCTAGCCAGGTATTAGCTTGTGTGGTTGCTCGGTCTTCTCTTTATGACCGCATCAGGGAGCGTCAGTATGATGACCCCCACCTTCTGGTTCTTCAGGATAGGGTCCGACGAGGTGATGCCAGGGATGTGACTATAGGTGATGACGGCGTGATGAGGATGTAGGGTCGGATTTGTGTGCCCAATGTAGATGGGCTTCGAGGGTTGATTCTGGTGGAGGCCCATAGCTCGCGGTACTCCATCCATCCGGGTGCCGCGAAGATGTACCAGGACCTGAGACAACACTATTGGTGGAGAAGGATGAAAAAGGACATAGTGGGATTTGTAGCTGTGTGTCTCAACTGTCAGCAAGTTAAATATGAACATCAGAGACCAGGAGGATTACTTCAGCAGATTGAGCTTTCAGAGTGGAAGTGGGATCAGATCACCATGGACTTTGTAGTTTGACTTCCATGGACTTTGAGAAAGTTCGATGCTGTTTGGGGGATCGTGGATCAGCTGACCAAGTCAGCTCATTTCATTCCGGTGCTGGCCACTTATTCTTCAGAGAGATTGGCTGAGATCTATATTAGAGAGATCGCCCACCTTCATGGTATTTCAATATCTATCATCTCATACAGAAGTACTCAGTTCACATCACGGTTCTGCAGAGCCGTACAACAGAAGTTTTGTACCAAAGTGGAGCTGAGCACAACCTTTCACCCCCAGACAGACAGGCAGTCCGAGCGCACGATTCAAATTCTTGAGAATATGCTCCGTGCCTATGTGATGGAGTTCAGAGGGTCATGGGATTAGTCTTTCCACTCGCAGAGTTTTCCTACAACAATAGTTACTCGTCCAGCATTCAGATGGCACCGTATGAGGCTTTGTACGGTAGTCGGTGCCGGTCGAGGCTCAATTGTAGGGTATAGATTTAGTCCAGGATTCCTTGGACAAGGTGAAGGTGATTCAGGAGAGACTTCGCACAGGCCAGTCCAGACAGAAGAGTTATGCAGACCGGAAGGTTCGAGGTGTGGCATTTATGACTGGTGATCGAATTTTGCTGCGGGTATCACCTATGAAGAGCGTCATGAGGTTCGGGAAGAAGGGCAAGCTGAGTTCGAGGTTCATTGGCCCATTTGAGATATTGCGGTGTGTTGGGGAGGTTTCTTTTGAGCTCTCCTTGCCTCCCAGCCTAGCAGGAGTTCATCCGGTATTCCACGTGTCATGCTCCAGAAGTATCACAGTGATCCGGCTCATGTATTGGATTTCAGCTCAGTCCAGTTGGACAAGGATCTATCTTATGTTGAGGAGCCAGTAGCCATTTTGGATAGGCAGGTCAAAAAGCTCAGGTCCAAGAGCATTGCATCAGTAAAAGTGCAGTGGAGGGGTCAGCTGGTCGAGGAGGAAGCTTGGGAGACCGAGCAGGATATGCGCAGCCAGTACCCTCATCTTTTCACAGCTTCAGGTATGTCTTTATACTCGTTCGAGAATGAACGATTATTTTAAGAGGGGGAGAATGTAACGATTCGGCCGGTCGTTTTGAGAGTTAGAGCCCCGATTCCCTAATAACTGCTTCCCCATGTTTCTTTCTGCTATCGGGACTTTCCAGAGTCATTAGCCATGAAATTCGGAGAGCTTTGGGACACTTAGTCCCTAATTATGAGTTTAAGCCTTAGAAATTTGACCATAGTCGGAGCTGTGCGAAGACAGGACCCCGGAATGGAATTCCATCAACTTCGTTAGCTCCATTGAGTGATTTTGAGGTTAGGAGCACGTACGGAATGTGTTTTCGAGGTCTGTAGTAGATTTAGGCTTGAATTGGCAAAAGTTAGATTTTCAGCAATTTCGGCCGATAGGTAAAATTTTGATATCAGACTCGTAATGGAATTCCGGGAGTGGATGTAGGTTCGTGGTGTCATTTGTGACCTGTGTGTCAAATTTGAGGTCATCCGGACTAGTTTTGACGTGTTTTGCCATCGTTTGTGGATTTAAGAAATTTGCTAAGTTGTTAGGCTTGAATTTATATTGAATTCTTGTTTTTGGTGTTATGTGATGTGGTTTGAAGGCTCGACTAAGTTCAAGTGAGGTTATAGGACTGATTGTTAGTTTTGGTCGAGCTCCCGGGGGCCTCGGGTGTGTTTCAGATGCTTAATGGGAAGATATATGACTTAGGTAAAAATTTGCTGTGGGCTGTTCTGGTGTTTTCACACATACGGTTGTTGGACCGCAGGTGCATCCCTGCAAAAGCGAAGAAGAGGTCACAGGTGTGGTCTGGGGCATGAGGGCCAGTGGCCGCAGATGCAGCTGGAGAACCGCAAAAGCGGAACCGCATCTGCGGAGAGAGGAGCGCAGGTGCGGACCCTGGTGAGTTAATGAACATCCGCAGGTGCGGATGCACAGCCGTAGAAGAGGGACCGCAGGTGCGGTGGTCCCCTCGCAGAAGTGGAAATCGCTGGTCAGAAATAGGAGAAATCGAGGGTTTGAGTTCATAACTTCAAAAAATCAATTTGGAACTCGGGATTTGGAGATTCTGTGAGGATTTTTAAGAGGAGATCAATAGGTAACGATTCCTAATCCTATTTCCTTTGTATTTCATCAATCTATAGTGAGTTCTTCAATCTAATTAAGGAAAATAATGGGAAAATGTTTGGAAATGAGAGAAGGTCTTCCAATTGAGAATCCGAGTTTTGAGTGACATTTTGACGTTGAATTTTGATGATTTTTGGTTGAGTGTACTTGTGAGTGAATGGGTGTTCGGAATTTGTGACTTTCACCCGATTCCGAGTGGTCCCGGAAGGTTTTTTAGAGAATTTCCCTAATTTTGTGCTTTAGCTTCGAATTTAATTGTAAACTAGTTGCTTGTAGTGATATTCACATTATGTAACTTATTTGAATAGATTCGGGCCATCTGGAGTTTGGTACTCGTGGCAAGAACGTGATTCCGAGTTGATTTGAGCAGTCGAGGTAAGTGGATTGCCTAACCTGGTGTTGGGGACTTCCCCCTTAGGATATTTGATGCTAAGTGTTGTGTGGGCGCCGTGTACATGAGGTGACGAATACGTACACGGGCCGTTATTGCAAAAATCTCATTTTTCCCTTACTAATAAATTGTTTCTCTTCTATGAACTTGTTCTCATATGATATATCGTTTAGCTTAGATTAGGAAAGCATGCTTACGTGCTAAAATTCCTACTTGATCTTCTGTGCGCCATACTTAGTTAAGCCCTTATTTTCCTTATCTGTGATTAGTATAAAATGTGTAAATTCGATGTTATGCTTGTCATTCATCCTGCATAGCATATTTAAATTGGAAATAAAGACGTACTCCGGGAGATCCACCTGTACTGCATATTTAAATTGGGACTATAGACTTATTCCGGGAGATCCCCCTGTACTGCATATTTATTTTGGAATTACGAACGTATTCCGGGAGATCCCCCTGTACTGCATATTTACTTTGGGACTACGAACGTATTTCGGGAGATCCCCCTGTACTGCATATTTATTTTGGGACTACACACGTATTCCAGGAGATCCCTCTGTACTGCATATTTATTTTGGGACTACAGACGTATTCCCGGAGATCCCTTTGTACTGCATATTTATTTTGGGACTACAGACGTATTTTGGGAGATTTCCCTGTACTACATATTTATTTTGGGACTACAGACGTATTCCGGGAGATCCCTCTGTACTGCATATTTATTTTGGGACTACGGACGTATTCCGGAAGATCCCCCTATACTGCATAATCATTTGGATCTACGGGACAATATCCTGGGAGATTTCACCTTGTGATACGTTGTGTTGAGCAGAGGACTCTCTTTACCGTAAAAATCTATACTGTTTTTCTTAAACTGCTTAAATTTTTTTTATTTAGAAATCTGATAGAGCCTTAACCCGACCTCGTCACTACTTGATCAGGGTTAGGCTTGGCACTTACTGGGTACCAAATGTGGTGTACTCATGCCCTTTCCTGGACATTTTTTCATGTGCAGATCCGGGTACGAGCTATCGGCCTTGTGGTTAGTCTTTACTGCTGATTGTAGGAGACTGCAAGATATTTCTGCCGCGTCCGCAGAATCCTCCGAGCCCCCTTCCATTCTATCTTGTAGAGACTTTTGCTTATGTATTTTTTCCAGTTTTTGTTAGAGCTACAATAGTGTTAGCAGCTTGTGACTGTTTGTGACATTCCGGGTCTTGGGGAGTTGTATTTTGTATGAGTCGAGCGGCCAGTATGTTATTTATAGCATTGCCCTTATCCCCTTTACTTCTTGTGTTTTATTTCAATTTTCTCCTTTATAGTAGGCTTACCTAGTCGTAGAGACTAGGTGCCGTCACGACACCTTCGGAGGGTAAATCGGCCTGTGACAATCACAAACCTAAGTAATAGCTTCTTTTAGCTGCTAGGAATGAAATTTTGGAACACCCACTTCAAACAAATACTTAAATCATAGATTTAAATTTTTAGTTGTCAAGTCAAGAACCCTAACAATTGTGGTTATAATTTTTCTTGTTGTTCAAGCTATTTCACATCAATCAATTGAGGGAGATAATTCCCCAACCATTTCCAGCTTTAAATTCATAAACAAAATTTAAAGTTCTTCACAGATTTACACGGTCAAAACTCAACAATAGCAATTTCTAGACTTTATTTATGATTCTCTAGGTAAAATCAAGAACTAAACAAGAATTTTTAGAACAATATGTCTTTCTCTAATACCAAAATGATACGAATCAAAATAAGAAAACAAAGAAAACTTAAGATAGTAAATAGGAATAAACAGATTAAATAGCAAAAATTAGAATATTCAATTGACAATAAAACACCATAATTAAGCAACAAGATTTCCTAAACAATAGGAAGCCCTCAAGTTAAATTCACAACTTGAAGCCTCCTTAATTTTTTTTGAATCAACCAAGATATTTATTATCCTCACAAATATTCATCCAATATCAAAGTAAGCTAATCCCTACAAATCTTGGAATGTACTATTTAAACTAGGAATAGTTATTAGGCTTCATACCTTTTTTCTCTTGATTACTCAAATTTCTCTCTTGGTTGAAGTATTACGGACACATATCTTTCTTCAATAACTTCCTGGAGTTTTATACGCAAAATTTTTTGGAGATTCTCTTTGAAACAAGACTATATACTTGCCATAAAAGATTCATAGTAGATCACAATTCTAACCTAATTAAAATTCACTTTGCAGTGGGAAAACTATCCTACAGTTATTTTGAAGCCATAGACGAATTCTCTATAAAGCAAAAATTATTTTTTCATATAACAAACCAAAATCTTTTATAAATCCTACATAATGGAAAAAGTTATATCGACATTCTAACATGTGTTCCTACTCCGTGTTGATTCCATTCAAAACATATTTAGCTTTTAAGAAACTCACTCCTTCAAACTTAACAAACACGTTTGCTAATAAAATCATCATAAACAAATTACTCAATTCATTTAACAACTACATTTTGTTTTTCAATCATCAAACGTCACATGAGTTAGCAGTATACTACTAAATTTCCAAACTCACTAATCCTTAACGTGTCCTATGATAGCGTCCGTAAAAGCCTACTGAAGATAAAAGATGAGGCTATAGAAGCTCCAAGAAGGCCAATAACAAGAGCTCACACGGTATCAGTGTGTTATCGAAGTCAATTTTTCCCAGGTTGCACCTGTTGTCCTGAAGCCTACTATTTGTGGTGGAAAATTATTTGAAAGGACGCCAATATCCAACTTAACACCATTTGATCCTAATGCACACAATTTTGATTTGATGAATTCAATTGATCATCATAAAGAAACCTTACTAGAGCTTTTTGAGAGTCATCAAGATCATACTCTAATCCATCAGCACGAGTCATGGTAGATGTAACGACCCGATCGGTAATTTTGAGCTCTGGCACATCACTCAATAATGTGAGGACTTGAGTAGCTTCAATTCATATTCTATGACTTATACGCGTGGTCAGAATTGAATTTCGCAAAGTTTAGAGTTGATTCAGATGAAAAATTCTCAATTCGGAAGCTTTGAGTTGGAAGAGTTGACCAAGGTTTGAATTTTGAATAAACGACCTCGAAATTGTGATTTAAAGGTTCCAATAGGTTTTTATGATGATTTAGGACTTGGCCGTATGTTCGAATTGAATATCAGGTGGTCCGGGAGCATTTCAGCACTTATTGTGGAAAGTTGGCAATTCGAAGATTTTAGAATTTCCTAAGTTTGGTTTGAAATGGAATTTAGTGTTTTTGATGTACATTTGGGGTTCTAATCCTTGGAATAGTTTCGTATCGTTATTTATGACTTGTACGTAAAGTTTGGCATCATTCCGGAATGTTAAGTGTAGTTCGGACGCGTTCGTCAAAGTTTGAAAGTTTGAAAGTTAAAAGGAGGATTTGATTCTCGATTCATGGATTGTTTGGTGTGATTTGAGGCCTCGAGTAGGTTTGTGTTATATTTTGGGACTGGTTTGAGTAATTGGACTGGTCTCGAGGACCTCGGGTGTATTTCAGATGTGTTTGGGTTGTATCGCGCTCTTAATTGATATTTCAACGCTATTTCTTTGGACATAAAGGGTACCATATTGAGAAAATAACCTTTCTTTTGTTATTCAATTTATCCATTAGATCCTTATAGTAATTACGGAACCATCGAAATAAGAATCGTCTAATTCCGAGGTCTTATGAGAGAGTTATGTAGTGTCGAGAAAGATTGTTGGTTTCTGGTGCGGACTTTGTTCATCGCGAACGCGAGGGAGTTCCCGCAAATGCAAAGAAGGAAATTCGGTTGACCGGTCAATGTGAAAAATTTCTCTTCGCGAATGCGAAGGTGTCCCACGAAGGCGAAGAGCAAAAACCACCTCGATAGTGTTTTAAATGGACAGACTGATCATTTTAGTATTTTGAGCATATATTGAGTTCTAGAGCTCCATTTGATGTGATTTTTAAAGAGTTGTTCTCGTTTCAACAAGGGGGTAAATACACGACCTTTATTTTAATATTTTTCCATGATTATTTTCGCTGATTATCATTTTTATCCGTGTTTGGATTATAGAAATTGGAGTTTTGAGCCCCAAAGTTATGAGATGGTAAATCATTGATTTGAAAGTAAACTCATGGACGAAATTGGATGATTTTTGGATTATAAACTACAAAGTTATGGGTAACAATTATTTTTGATAATTTTCGAAATTTGGACGCGTGGGCCTGGGGTTGACTTAGTTGACTTTTCTTGAGGAGTTTGAAATTTATTTCTAATTGTTAAATTTTGAGTATTGAAGTATATTTTGATTGGTTTGCACGTTGTTTGATTAGTTTTGAATTCCTGATTATGTAGGGGTAGACTTAGACTCACGCAATGCTTTAATTATATTATTTGCATTATTCTTGCTTGTTCAATTGCTTTAATTCCCATTATGATATTAGACTAGACTCGCTATTTTAGATACTTGCCAAGCTACTTGTTTAACCGTAGATATTGTACTTCCCTTACTGATTTCATTTGCGTTGTGCGTATCCATCGAATTTTTTTCTTGAATCTCATAACTCACACGTATATGCGTGAGTGGAGTCAAAGAGCCATAAACACTTCATATTCTAATGAGATCGGGTTGTTCGCCTCGACAACTTCATGAAATACTCTTATGGGATCGGGCCGTTCACCTTGGCAGTATCATATTCTTATAGGAGCAGGCCATTAGCCTCGACAGTACCACACTCTTATGGGATAGGGCCATTCACCTCGGCGGTACTACACTCTTATAGGATCTGGCCATTCGCATCGGAAGTATCATGTATCATATTCTTATGGGATCAGGCTGTTCGCCTCGACATTTATATAAAACCACTCTTATGGGTCGGGACGCCCACTTCTGCAGAATCGTGCAAACTACATGATAAGATGTCCGCGTATTCATGAATTTACCAAAATTGAGATGTGACCGTTGATTTGGTGTTGATCATTACATACTCCATTTGAGAGGTATCCAGTGTTTGAGGACTTTGTGTCCACGGTTCAGCTGTAGACTGTATTATTTTCCTTTACCTGTACTCATTGTTACCTACCGTATTTCATACTTGCCTTCTTTATTATATTTGATTTGCTGGACCACAATTTAGTGTCAATGTCAACCTCTAGTCACTACCTTTTCGGGGTTAGGCTAGATACTTACCGGGTACACGTTGATTTATGTACTCATGATGCACTTCTGCACTAAATGTGCAGGATTTGACAGGTTCCTTTGGTGGTTGCTGGGGCGCGGAGGCGCAGTTACTGAGGGGACTCTATGGTGAGTTGTATTCCACGCCATGATTCGAAGCACATAGAGTTTCCTTCATAATTATTTACATTATTATGTCAACCTTGTATTGCAAATAGGTGATTTTTTGTTATTGTACTTCCTAGTAGATACGCATGCACTTGTGATACCAAGTTTTGGGGTGTTCTAGAATTTGTTTATGATTTTTCTTAGCATTGTGACACTTCTACTTTATATTTTACTTAAATCATACGTATGTATGATTATGATGCATTGATCTATCTATCTAATAAGATTCATGATTTCAAAATAATAAAATGAACAATTAAGTTGGTAGTTCACTGTTTTGGCTTGCCTAATGGTGACTTTGGGTGCTATCACGACCTATAGTGGGTTTTGGTGTGACAGCTTGGTATTGGAGTGTTAGGTTCACTTAAGTCTCACGATTCATGAACAAGTTTAGTAAAGTCTTACGGACCGGTGCAAAGTCGTTTGTACTTATCTTCGAGAGGCTACGAGACTCTTGGGAGCACTTCTCTTCTTGATTTCTCGTCATGCGATTTGATTCTATAGGAGCTTATGCCTTCATTCCTTCCTACTCATTCTTATATGGTGTGGAGTGCTTGTTATCAATTGTGTGCCGACGAGTTGTGAAGATGCTACAGATGCGGTACAAGATGCCTTTCCCTATGAATGTGGGCAGACCATTAACGTCGCCTTGTAAAGGAATATTCTGCCATTTCAGCCCAATGTTGGTATTGACTACGGTCGAGACTTGATACCTCAAAATTTGATGGAATTCTTGGTAATATTGAGGTGACGCCGTCCTTGATTGAATGCATTGAGACTCATCGACATGTCGGTCTTCATTTGTTGCCTCAGGGCACGGTGTTGTGAGATGGAACCTAAGAGTAATGTAGCTGGGATGGTTGTGTGTTGTGATTTTAGGATCAAGTCGGCATTTCAAGTGTTGATGGTTCGAGAGAGATGATCTCGGAGGTGGTTTCTACGTTAGGAATTTTGAAAGTGACGAAGAGCGCTTAATTGAGTGCAAGAAAAAGTGAGGTATTCGATCATTGTCTTGGGTGCAATACAACTTCGAGTTTCCAACACGTTGTTGGAACTTCTGGTGATGTTAAGGATTTAAGAGATTCGTACGGCTGGCAGACTAGTGTGGGTCCAGGGAGGTTAGTTGATTTCAGGATGTATGTAACCACAACAATGACGTTAAAGGGGGTCGATATGAGGTTACACAAGTGGGCTATCTCCTAAGAGCAGGTTAGCAGTAGTGTGGTTTTTATGAGGTTCCTACGAAGAGTTATACTTTCGGCCCAACATGGTATTCATGTACTACGAAGTGGGCTTGGATCGCTTGAAGAATATGGTATGTCTGTTAAGGGGTTGAGCATGCGATGATGGCTGATAATTCAGGATGTGTTATAATTGGTGCAACAAGAACTTATGAGAATTTTGGCCGAGCAATGGTGTGGAATCATGGTAAAGAAGAGGTCGCTGTGGAGTCTAGATGTATGTGATTGTAGCGTAAAGCTAAGTGAGGGAGCCCACCGTTTACGATTAGGTCACGTGGTGGTGTGCCTGTGCAGTTTCTGGTTGTCAGTGCAATGGTTGAATAATTGACATTAAGATAAGGAAACCTCAGGGGTTATTCGGGCATAGGACTTAAGGAATATGTGATACTTATCGCCTTATCGATTCATGTGTAGGTGTTGGGATGACTCAAAGTTTATGCTTCTAGTGGATGTGATGTATAAGGAAAAGAATTCATTCGCTTGCTTCTTTGGAAGTATTAATGTGCTAACGGAGCACCAGTGGTTGGTTATGTGCTAGGGATCAGGTCGGAGTGGATGACTCTTAACAATGGTCCTAGTGGGTTCAAGAATTAAAGTGCGGTATTTAAAGATTTTGGGTTCGTTATGTGGCTGAGGACTAGATTTTGCAGCAGATTGTGAAGAATACTTGGGGGAATTTCTACTTTATCATCGGGTCTACGATGCCATGTTAGAGAAATTGATAAACAACTTCGGATTCACAGGAGATATTTCAGAGCAGGTGTATCAGTTGGAGATATTATGTAGTGCACGAGGAGGGTTTGAGATAGCTTATGGGTATCAGGACGACTTGGTCACGCGATTTGGGTCACTCGGATGAGTGCTGTTTGAAGTCTGTTATGTGTTTGAATAGGACTATCGTTCCAAGGGAGGGTCAAGAGTAAATTAGGGGGAAATTGAGTCAGTTAGTAATGGCTTGAATCAACATGGTTCTGCGGTTCTGTAAATTCAGTTGTGTGTTACAATTGTTCTTCTGAAATGAGTTGGGTGGAAGGGGTTCTAGCAAACGAAGTGGTTATTCTACTGGTGGTTCAGGGGTTATGCTAAAATTCACGTAACGGCATGATAGGTGCAGTGAGCGACATGGAGATCGGAAGTTGATGATCAAGGTTACGGTTTGACTTTGATATGAACCTCACGAGTTCGTAGGAGCAGGGGAAGGACTCATATGTTCAGAGTAAGATGGAATTATCTTAATGTCGCCAAAGGATGGAGTTCTCTGGAAGAGGCATTGTGCATTGGTTTGTGGATTCTTAATTGGCTATTCAGATTTTGCTAACCGGTGCATAAGGTTGTGAGAGTATATACCATGGGAAGATCGTATAAGTGTGCCGTGTTAGTCAATTGATTGTTAGAGATTGTAATCAGTTATGGATATTTTAGTATTGTCGCCAATGGGAGAGGTTATGACAAAGAGGCGCTCTGTTCCTTTGATTGCGTATTGTGGGAGTTGTTCTGGATTTGACGACTGCTTGTATGTGTCATGCATAGAGTCATTGTGGGACCTTGAAAGGTTATTGTTCTAGTATGGGATGATCTGAATCTTCTTGAGGTCCGTTAGTAGATCTAATGTGAATATACGCCTTACATCAGGTCCGATGTGTTCATTTAACATAGTATTGCCTATGGAGGAGTCTTCGGGCGTTGGGTGTTATCCCTACCGTCACCTATCCTATGTAATACTCTATTATGCCATGTGAGTTGTGAGATGGCTTGATTATTCGCACGTGTGTTGTGGTCCATTGTAGCTTTTCATCATTGCACTTAGTCTTGCTTTGAGTTTTGTAGCGCGTGGTGCTGTCCGTCTCCGCAGGGTCGTATTTATGCACTTGGCGTGCTTGTGGTAGATATTCAGGCATGAGCATTTTGGCTCGATGGGTATATCCTTATTGATTTCTATATGTGGATCGGGTGGCACGACGCCACAGGCATGATGTTTGGATCGAGTTGCACGCTGCAATGGTATCATGTGTGGATCGGGTTGCATGCCGCAACAATGATATGTTAAGTATGGTTCCCTATATTTATTTTTGTGTATCTTGTTCCTCATCTCCGAGAAAGGTTTATAGCATTTGTTGGCCATGTTATTCGTTACGCGGGCTAGGTAGCTCTTTGCAACAGTTCGTTCTCCCTTATGTGTCATATTTGAGTTGTAGTGTGTTGGCGCATTGATGACGTCATATAGGATTTTAGACAGTGTTATAGGTGGCTTATTACTTGAGCAGCTTGTACTGGGTGAGACGAGATTATTGGACCTGAAATCACTACGATCGAATTTATGAAAGGTATATTAAAGAGAAAATGTCACTATTCAATTCAGAATGAGGTAATGGTTTTTGTCGAGCGGAGAAACTCCATGAGTTTTTGATCTGACTGATGGTTATGAGTTCCTGCACATCTCTTTCCTCATTTCAGTATGGTGACGGTTGAGACCGAGCTTATATGTGTTGCGGGATATACTAAGGGCGTCTGGTTCGTGAATCTGCAGCTATTGTAGTCGGGGGATGTTATCATGAACATACAAATTGTGGGGTGTATTGTGTGATCTCAGCATGGATGTAGGATCCTATATGGTACAGTGTGTTGATATTGTTACGGTGTTCACATGTTGGAATCAAGTCTCGGAGGATTCCGAATGTTGGAATTTGGTTCTAAGGCTTGTTAGCTAAGGTTATAGGGAGAATCTTCAGTCTAGCTCGAGCTAATGTGCTCACGTTGGTTGTGGTGGCTGGGTAAGTGCACGAGGTGTCAAACAATGATTTTGGACAACTCCGGAATGGTTCTTAACACGTTCGAGGATGAACGTACGTTTAAGTGGGGGATAATGTAACGATCTGACCGGTTGTTTTGAGCTCTAATGCTTCGTTCGGAGGTTTGAGGCCTTGAGTAGCTTCATTTCATATTCTATGACTTGTACGCGTGGTTAGAATTGAATTACGGGAAGCTCGGAGTTGATTCAGATGTAAAATTCCCAATTCAAAAGCTTTATGTTGGAAGAGTTGACCAAGGTTTGAATTTTTAGTAAACGACATTTGAATCGGGATTTGAGTTTTCCAATAGGTTCATATGGTGATTCGGACTTGGGCGTATGTTTGAGTTGAGTATCGGGTTGTCCGGGAGCATTTCAGTGCTTATTGTGAAAAGTTGGCAATTTGAAGATTTTAAAATTTCCGAAGTTTGGTTTGAAGTGGACTTTAGTGTTATTGATGTCTGTTTGGGGTTCTAAGCCTTGGAATAGGTTTATATCGCGATTTATGACTTGTACGTGAAGTTTGGCATCATTCCGAATTGTTTAAGTGTAATTCAGACGCGTTCATAGAAGTTTGAATGTTTTAAAGTTTAAAAGAGGATTTGATTGTCGATTCATGGTTTTGATTTTGTTTGGTGTGATTTGAGTCCTCGAGTAGGTTCAGGTTATGTTTTGGGACTAGTTTGTGTAATTGGACGGGGTGCCGAGGGCCTCGAGTGTGTTTCAGATGTGTTTGGGTTGTATCGCACTCTTATTTGATGTTTCAACATCATTTCGTTGGACGTAAAGGGTAACATATTGATAAAAATACCTTTGATTTGTGATTATATTGATCCATTATATTCTTATCGTAATTACAGAAGTATATCAACAAGAATCGTCGAATCCCGAGGTCGTATGAGAGAGTTATGCCCATTTCCGTGTCGGGAAAGATTGCTGGTTTCTGGTGCGGACTTTCTTCTTCGCGAACGCGAGGGAGTTCCCGAGAATGCAAAGAAGGAAATTTGGGTGACCGGTAAATGCAAAAAATTTCTCTTCGCGAACACGAAGGTGTCTTGCGAAGGCGAAGAACAAAAATCGCCTGGACAATGTTTTAAATGGACAGACCAAGCATTTTAGTATTTTAAGCATATCTTGAGTTCTAGAACTCTGTTTGAGGAGGTTATTATGGCGTTGTTCTCGTGTCAACAAGGGGGTAAATATAAGACCTTTATTTTGATGTTTTTCAATGATTATTTTCGTTTGTTTTCATTTTTATCCGTGTTTGGATTGTAGAAATTGGGGTTTTGAGCCCAAAGTTATGAGATGGTAAATACTTGATTTGAGTGTAAATTCATGGACGAAATTGGATGATATTCGGAATATAAACTATATAAGTTATGGGTAATAATTATTTTCGATAATTTTTGAAATTCAGACGCGTGTGCTTGGGGGTGGACTTTGTTGACGTTTCTTGAGGAGTTAGGAATTTATTTCTAATTGTTAAATTACGAGTATTGGAGTATATTTTGATTGGGTTGCATGTTTGATTAGTTTCGTGTCGTTTGGCATCGGTTTGAGGTGTTAGAAAGGCGTTGAAGCCGGTTATCAGATTTCGGAGCGAGGTAAGTCTCCTGTCTAACCGTGTGAGGAAGAAATTATCCCGTAGGTGTTTTATTTGTTATGTGATACATGTTGTGGCAGCTACGCACGTATGAGGTGACGAGTGGCGTGTGTATGCTAGAATTTCTTATTATGTCCGGGTAGACTTTGACTTACGCAATGCTTTAATTGTATTATTTTCATTATTCTTGCATGTTCAATTGTTTTAATTCCCATTATGACCTGAGACTAGATTCGTGTAAAGCAATGGACTCGCTATTTTAGATTCTTGACAAACTACTTTTTCAGCCGTAGAAATTGTACTTCCCTTACTGATTTTTTCCGTGTTGTGCGTATCCATCAGAAAATTTTCTTGAATCTCATAACTTACATGTATATTCGTGAGTGGAGTCAAAGACTTGTAAAAGCTTCATATTCTAATGGTTCAGGTTGTTCGCCTCCGCAAATTCATGAAATACTCGTATGGGATCGATTTATTCGCCTCGGCAGTATCATATTCTTTTGGTATCGAACCGTTCGTCTTGGTAGTACCACACGCTTATAGGATCGGGCCATTCGCCTCGGCAGTATCATATTCTTATGGGATCGGGTCGTTCGTCTCGACAGTACCACACTCTTATGGGATTGGTCTATTTGCCTCGGTAAATTATATTCTTATGGGATCGAGTCGTTCGCCTCGGTAGTACCACACCTTTATGGGATCGGGCCGTTCGCCTCGGAAGTACTACACTCTTATGGCCATTCACCTCGGCAATATCATGTATCATATTCTTGTGGGATCGGATTGTTCCCCTTGACATTGCTATAAAACCACTCTTATGGGATTGGGCCGCTAGCCTCGGCAGAATCGTGAAAATTATTTGATAAGAAGTCCGCGTATTCATGAATTTTCCAAACTTGAGATGTGACCATTGATTTGGTGTTCACCATCACGTACTCCATTTAAAAGGTATCCAGTGGTTGAGGACTTTGTGTTCACTGTTAAGTTGTGGACCGTATTATTTGCCTTTACCTGTACTCATTGTTACGTACCATGTTTCATTCTTTCCTACTTTATTATATTTGATTTGCTAGACCACAAGTAAGTGTCAATGTCGAGCTCTTGTCACTACCTTGTCGAGGTTAGGCTAGATACTTACTGGGTACACATTGATTTACATACTCATGCTTCACTTTTGCACTAAATGTGCAGGATTTGACAGGTTCATTTGGTGGTCGCTTGGGCCCGGAGGCACAGTTACTGAGGGGACTCTATGGTGAGTTGTATTCCACACCACGATTCGCGGCAGTTTCCTTCATAATTATTTACATTATCTTGTCTACCTTGTATTAAAAAAAATGATGTTTTGTTATTGTACTTCCTAGTAGATGCTCATGCACTTGTGACACCGGGTTTTGGAGTGTTCTATAATTTATTTATGATTTGGCTTACCATTTAGACACTTCTACTTTATATTTTACTTAAATCATACGTATGTACAATTTTTGACGCATCGATCTCTCTATCTAATAAGATTTATGATTTGAAAAATAACAAAATGAATAATTAAGTTTGTAGTTCATTACTGGCTTGCCTAACGGCGATGTTGCTCGCCATCATGATCTATAGTGAGTTTTGGATTGTGTTCGCCAAGTAGAAGTTCGTTAAAGACTATTTGATTTGTAGTTGATCGATGGGGTCAAATAGTGGTGATGGTAGTGTTGATGCTAAAATAGTAGGGTACCAGTAGTGGCAACAGTGATGAAGGTGATGGCGACTGAAGTCCTCTTAGCTTCCATAGCTACGATTTTGGCTAGCCTAATGGTTATTTATACAAGGTTTTTATATAATTACAACTACATAAACAAACCTTTAACTGTTAATGAGTACATATATATTGTTAGAAATTGTTTAAATAAAATTAATATTTTAAAACTAGAAATTGTACGTTCTTTGTGGAACGACGTACCTTTTCAAAATTTGTAACTACTCTTCTCTATTTAAAGACAATTGAACTTGTTTTGTAAATAATTCCAATGTTAACTTTGCAGAAATGATACTTTCTTCCTTTCACAACTTTTCCCCAAACTTCTACATTCAAATGATCAAGTTGAGAGCTCTTCGTTTCCTAAGATTTATTTCTCCCCTATTTGCATAGTGTTGAATTTAGAAGGCTTGTCATATCCACTAAAGCTATTTGTACGATCATGTAGAAATCTCATGAAGGAGAGAGAGCAAATGTAACTTTTAGGAAAGCATTTTGTACGCGTTTCATGTTAAATTTGTAAGATCAAGCAGAAATCAAAAAAAATGAAACTAGAGTTTGTTTAGTTAAGTATACTGGAGAGAAAGTTAAGATGCTTCTTATTTTCTTTTTGTCAAAAAGTGAATACAAAAATATCTAAATGTAACTGTTTATATTGGGGCGAAATTGGAAATCACAAAACAAAATAATGGGCCTCCTAATTGACCAATAAATACAATTGGGCTAACACCTAACTAGCTACAACTATTGTCCATTAACAGGCCAAAGTAACTGCAAATCAAGTAACTCCAACATCCCCCCACCCCTCCAATCAAGTTGGAGAATGGTAGCAATCCCAACTTTCCAAGCAACAAATGATGCTGCTCATCTGTCAAACACTTGGTAACAATGTCAGTAGGTTGAGAAGATGTAGAAATATAATACAGATAAATAAGGCCATCAGCTAACTTGGTTCATATGAAATGACAATCAACCTCTATATGTTTCGTGCGCTCATGGAAAATAAGATATTTAGCAGTGTGAAGCGCAACCAAACTATCACAATGTGCATGAATGTAGGTGGACATATGTAACCCTAAGTCTTCTGACAAACGAAGTAGTCATGCGAGTTCAACCACCACGTTACTCATAGCTTGATATTCTGCCTCAGTAGAAGACAAGGACACCACATCCTATTTCTTGGATTTTCAGCTAATTAAACTTCCCCTAAGGATATACAGAACCTAGAAATTGATCGGCGGTAGATTCAGAACAAGATGCCTAATAACTATATCAAAAACTTGGATAGAGAAATCAGAGGAACTATTGAGAAAAACCCAACATCAGGTGTACCCATCAGATACCTTAAAATATGCAAAACAGTAGTCATATGGGGCACACGAGGGTACCTAAGAAACTGATTTAATGGTTGCACATCAAAACATGAATTCGGCCTAGTATGAGTAAGGAAATTCAACTTTCCAACCAAACTTCTCTAGGATTCAAGATTGGGTAGCAATTCCCCAACATCTTATCTAAGTTTTGCACATAGTTCAAGAGGAAAATTATAGTGGAGGCAGCAGAAGAACCATATTCAGTGATTAGCTCGAAATAAAACTTATTCTGATGAAGAAGCACCCCAGATGTATCATACAAGATTTCAATACCCACAAAATAGTTACGAAACCCTAAGTATTTGAATTTAAATTAGTCATCTAAGAACAAATTTAAAGAAGAAATCTCTTGAGGATCATCGCCAGTAAGAATAATGTCATCTACATAAACATCAAGAAACATAGTAGATGAAGCTGATCTCTTAATGAAAGGGAGTAATCATTCAAGGAGTGAGTGTAAACCCTAATGTAAATGGCATGGGGCAGCTTGGCATACCATTACCTAGAAGCTTGTCTTAAGCCATAGAGAGTTCTGCAGTCTACAAACCAGAGGAGAACCAGACCGTGAAGCTGATCTAAGAACATCTTTAGAGCAGAAATCTCTTGAGGATCATCACCAGTAAGAATAATTTCATCTATATTAACATCAAGAAACAAAGTAGATAAAGCTGATCTTCAAAAGAGAGTAATCATTCAAAGAACGAGTGTAACCCCTAGTGCAAATGGCCTGGGACAGCTTGGCATACCATTTCTTAGAAGCTAGTATTAAGCCATAGAGATTTCCGTAATCTACAAACCAGACGAGAACCAGACTCTAAAGAGGATACAACTACGAGACTTTGAGTAAGCTTCATATATACTTCCTCATCTAAGCCACCATGGAGGAAAGTGATGTTTTATACTTCAATACCACACCGGGGGGGGGGGGGGGGGGGGGGGGGGGGGGAGGGGGAGTGGGAGGATGATTTGTGTGGTATCCAATTTTCGCATGCATTGGATAATAGAAGGAAGAGTTCCTTCTATGTGTTCCTTAAACTACATCTACGGAATAAGTAATGTAGAAATTAAAGAACATAAGTATTTCTACGTGGAGAACACCCGACTCAAAAGGTAAAAAAAACTATGACCTACTTCCCAGTAGGACTTCCTCAAACGTTTCACTATAACTCTGAGCCAAATAACAATGTTTACCAAATCTTTCAAACCTAAGGATTAACTCTAACCCTTGTAGCAACATGCCATAGGTTGTTGCGATTGCTTGAAGTTACTCTACTTGAACAATACAACTCAAGTACCTATTACAAATAGTTTTAAGTAAAGCTGAAAGGTACAACTCAAAATATCCAACAACAATTAAGCTAGAATAAGGACAGACACATGAAATTGGTTTTTCAATCGGGTTCATGTAGCTTCAGGTTTGCACTCTTGAAACTCACACGAATTTCTCACAAACTGCCTTGCTATTTTTCTCTCAATTGTGATTAACTTGAGTAATTTGTGTCACTTGTAAAAGAGAACACAATGGATACATATAGGGTTAGTAGGATTAGGATTAACTAGAAACCTGATGCTTTACTCTTCCTTAGTGGAAGAGTTCTAGTTATCTTCACCTTCTAACTCTTTCCATATCTTGGATAGAGTTATCTTCGAGTAAGGATTCCTTATCCTTATCAAAATATGCAATTTTTTCGTTCAAGGATTATCAAAAATAATTATTAATACTTATACCTTGCACGTGCATGCCTTTTGCTTGAATTTGACTGTAACCTGTGTACAGTGTCCATGAACATGATTCAAGCATGTGTTCCTTTGTCAATCATCAAAATTGAAACCGCTTAGGTTGACAAATTCCTCCTTTTCGATGATAACAAACTCTGTACTTTTCAAAAGCAATGAACCTGTTTCAACTCTGCTCAACATCAAGCATAACGCCAGAACACTTTCCATATAAAGTCAGAAATCATCAAGGACTAGGTTCATTAGGTTATAAATATCATAGTCCAAAGCAAAAGCATACTTATTTCCTCCCCTTTTGGAATCATTGGAAAGTTTCATAATTAAGTCAAATAACTAGATTTTAACAATTATCACTCATGGCCATTGGGGCTACTTCAAATGCAATCATGGATTCAATTTTCTCTTTTATAATCTAAGGATATTAGCCATGTAAGAAATATCAACAAGCAATTAGAGAAAATACAATGAATTTCATTGATTGATAAGATCCTACCACAAAGCATAAGAAAAAATAAAAACATATAATCATGAGCAAAAATCAAAGAAATCCCACTTGGGACTTTGGTTACGATTGTGCTAGAAACGGTTTAGGGCTGGTAAGGACTAGGTTCTTGGTTCTTGTCCTGAGCCAGTTTCAACATATCTTGAAATATACCCTCATTATTATATTTCTCCTTTGCAAGCTCAGAGTTGAGAGAGCCTTTCTCAGCTTCTATATTAGCCAACCTTTTCTTAAGCCTTTGAATCTCAACATCCTTAGCCCCACTCTCCTGCTCCTATGCTCTAACCTTGTTGTTCTTTGGTACCCTCTTAGATGCACCAGGTTCTTTAGGTAAAATTTGGTCTTGGTAGTCATAATGACTCAAAGTTCAAGCCCCAAAATAGTCTTTACTAGTACAAACATCCATTTCATGAGGGGGCATTAAAGTAGTCAAGTACAGTTGTTAGGATAAAGCCATACGAGTTTTGGTGCCAAAACCAACCCTATGAAGGAGCTGGATTATGAATCCTGGCCAATTAATTTGCTTCCCACTATCCAAGCACTCCATAAGGATCAGGTCCATGAAGGTAGTAATATGTCTTCTTTCTTGTTGGGCAAAACCACCTTATTCACAAATTCAAAGAGCACTTTGTGAGCAGGTTTCATCTCACTCTTGTATACAAGCCTGGGTTCTTTCTCTAAGTCCTTATTAGCAAACTTCCTAGTGATGGCCAGTGAAGTAGGAATATTTTCTAGGCTAGGCCATTTTAGCTTGGTATAATCATTATATCCATCAGCAGGTATACCTAGAATCTCCACATGCTCTTTATAATCAAAGCTGATTTTCACTCTGTTCACCTCACTGTTGACCCTTCCATTGTCAATCTCACAATTTGCAAAAATTCACAATTTTAGCCTAGTCAACCTTCTTACCAACTGAAGTACATGTCCTTCTAGCCTTATACCTCCATTTTTTTTCAAAAGCAAAACCATTCCTTCTTCATCTAAATCATTAAGAAGACTCCCCTTCGAAATAGTTCTTTTCAGGAACTTCACCAACTTATCTTTTCCCTCATAACTCTCATCTTCTTCACTTTCCTCCTACACTACTTGAAATTTCTTTGATTTTCTAGCAGACCTAGTTCTTTTGGACAAAATAGAGTCTTCTGCCTCAACAGACTTTTGTGGAGACTTCTTCTTAAAAGTCTTTCTTTTCTTAGCACTGGGAGTGAAAACCTCCAGTTCCTCTATCTCATCCTCATCATGAAGGACCAAGTCTATCTCTTCAACCTGAATTACCTCACGTGTTTCTCCAATTTTCTTCTCCCCCTTGACAGCAGCCTTCTTGGCATTCTTAGCTAAGGCCTTTTTCAAGTTGGCCTTACCCTGCTTCTTCTGGATCTTCCTCATGTGGGAGGAGTCTCTACAGGTATAGAAGAGGTATACTTTTTCTTCTTTCCACCCATAGCCTTTCCAAGGATTTTTCACTCTAGCACACTTTTTCTTCTTGTGGTTGTAACTGTCAGACACTTTCTGAAGCAGATCATGGAGGGGTTCCTTTATAGATGGAATAGGTTCTTGGAACCTTTTCCTTAACCAAACCAGCCCCTCTATTGCAGTAGTGTCCCCAGAATCACTACCTCATACTTCAACAATTTCCTCCTCACCAGCACTCTCCTCACTCCATAACACTATTGCCTAGTTTTTCCATTCAAACCAACAAGAGTCAGAAGAAGATCCAACCTGTCTGTCTTCTCCCTTATCCTCACATCTACTTCAACACCCTCACTTTCTTTTTCTTTTTTCTTTTCATTTTTATCACCAATTTTTGCAGACCCAACAATTTCTACACCAGCAATCCAACCAACCAACACAAACCTATTTTCAAGATTCTCCACAATTTCATAAGCAACATCAAAGTCTTTAACCCAGAAGTTACTTGTTCAATTTCACATAAAATTGGTTCTTCCCCCTCATTCGCAGACTAAAAGAATCATCAAATTTTTGGGGTTCCTCTGCTTGACTAGCTTGTAGCATTTCATTCAATTTCTTAGCATGTTCTTTACTTGTCATTATTTTTGAGTGCAAGCATCTTGACATGCCTTTTCTTGGGGGTTTGGGTTCTTGAAGGTGTGTGTGAATGTTCTTTGGATGGTGAAAAAGGATTATCATAATTTTTGGGGTTCTCATATGTGTTTTCCATATGATCAAAGTGGAAGGTTGAGTGAATTTGAGATAGATTAAGGTTTCAAAGAATTGGAGTGAAGAAGAGGGTAAAGTCGAATCAATTCAAAGAGCGACGAGATTGAGTGTATAAAGACATCTTTTGGAGGTTAGAAGTATTTTCATCTTGAGAGAGTCAGTTTGAAGAGACGTTTGGATTCTTCCTTAAAAATTTCGACAATTATGGTGCGTGGATCTCTTGGTGAAACCGGTTCATTTGTAGCCGATTGGTTTAAAACAAGACTTTGGGATAAAGTGGGACTCTTTTCAGATTATGATGCATATGCAGTTATTTCAAATTATGCGGAGTGTAGAATACATACCTTATAAGCTCGATGAAGTCGATACTTCAGTGAAAGTTCTCTCATGTAAGACTAACTTTTTCCAAGAAAATAAGGGTAATATCATTATACATCAGCGAGACATTTTAGCACATGGCACAAGAGTATACTAATAAAATTATGTTGCTGATACCTATTCTAATTATTTGCAAAATTCACAAATTCTAACCAATCATTGAGTTAGAACCGGTTTCTTTTAGGTGATCTTAATCATCCTCAGTTCTAACGTGTTCCTTTCAAAGTGATCCCTACGCAAAAATTTTGTGAAGATGTCAGCAATTTGCTTATCAGTAGTACAAAATTCCATAGTTCTCAAACCCTTCTCAAGATTATCCCTCAGAAAATGATGTTTAACATCTATGTGCTTGGTCCTTTTGTGATGGACCGGGTTCTTTGTCATACTGATTGCACTAGTATTGTTACAAAATATAGGGATACACGCTACATCAATTTTAAAGCCCATTAATTGTTGTTTAATCCACAACAATTGAGCACAATATGAGGCAACAACCACATACTCAGCTTTAGTAGTAGATAAAGCCACAAAATTTTACTTTTTGGTAGCCCAAGATACAAGACAAGAGCCAAGAAAGTGTGCATACCTAAAGTGTTCTTTCTATCCACTAGAAAACCTGCACAATCAGCATTAGCATATCCTACTAAATAAAAATTACTACCGTTTGGATTCCATAGGAAAAGTTGTGCCTTTTAAATATCTCAAGATCCTCTTGACTGCCTTCAAATGAGACTCCTTTGGATTTTCCTGGAGTCTAGCACAAAGGCCTACAGTAAAAAACAATGTCAAGTCTTCTGGCTATGAGGTATAATATAGAGCCAATCATTCCCCTATACATCTTCTGATCAAAAGATAAACCGGGTTCATCCAAATCCAATTTCATGTTTGTTGCTATATGAGTGTCAATTTCCTTGGATTCTTACATTATAAAAATTTTGAGCAACTCTTTCACATACTTTTGTTGATGGATAATAGTTCCATTTGAATTTTATTTAATTTGTAAGTCTAAAAAGAAATTGAGCTCACCCATCATACTCATTTCAAATTCACTCCCCATTAGCTTAGCGAATTCTTTACTTAATCCATTAGTTATTTCTCCAAAGATTATATCATCAACATACATCTGAACAACCAAGAGATCTTTACCTTTTTATTTCAATAATAAAGTATTATCAACTTAACCTCTCTTGTAGCCATGATCAAGCAAGAATTTGAATAATCTTTCATAATATGCTCTTGGGGCCTGCTTGAGCCCATAGAGCCCACTTTCTTTTACACACATAGTTCTTTTGTTGTATATCTTATATGTTTTTCTATGTGAAGGATATCTCAAGAATATTACCTCATAACTTCTAGGATCAAAGTCTCCTAAGGAGTCTTTTCCATTATTGTGCACAAAGTACTTTCATCCAAATGCCCTAAGGTGGGATATATTTGTATTTCTCCTTTTAAGTAGCTCATAGGGATTTTTCTCAACAAGAGGTCTAGTCATGCACCTATTTTTATGATGTATCATGCAATGTTCACAACTTTTGACCAGAAGCTATGAGGCAACTTACTAGCAAGTAACATGGTCCTAACTACTTCCTCCAAAGTCCAATTCTTTCTTTCAACTTATACATTTTGTTGTGGAGTTCTAGGAGCAAAGCAATTATGATATATGCCATGCTCATCACAAAATTCAAAAAATTTAGCATTCTCAAACTCAATACCATGATTAGACCTAATTGATGCAAGTTGATTACCTAGTTGTTCCCGAGTTATTCTAACAAATGAAGTGAACATGTCAAATGATTCATCATTAGATGTTAAACATTTTGTCCAAGTATACCTAGAGAAATCATCAACAGACACCATAATATATCTCATACCACCTCTGCTCATTGTCCTCATTGGTCCACACAGATCTATATGGACCAGTTCTATCGACCTGGTAGTGCTTACCATTTTCTTACTTTTGAAAGAGGATCTTACCCGCTTTCCCCTTGTAACAGCCTCAAAACTTTCTCTTCCTTTAACTTAGTGTTAGGAATCCCTATTACCAAGTCCTTGGAGACTAGTTTGTTGAGTTGACTTAGACTTGCATGCCCAAGTCTCATATGCCAAAGAAGGGGATCATTGTCCATGATACTCAAGCAAGTGAGTTCATTATCTGAGAGTGTGGATAGATCCATATATATATATATATATCACTCTTTTTCCCTGCAAAACTATATTATCAGTGGTAGTATTAATTACACAATATTTTGTAGAGGTGAAAGCTACCATGTTTCCTCTCACTTAGTTGTGAGATACTTATCAAGTTGTATTTCAGTCCATCTATCAGGTAGACATTCTCAATTGTGTGAGGATTAGATTTACCTACCTTTCCAACTCCAATGATCTGACCTTTCTTTCCATTTCCAAAGGAGACATTGCCTCCTTTAAAGCCCGCAAGTGAAAGAAAGTGGTTCTTGTTTCCAGCCATGTGCTTTGAGCAACCACTATCTATGTACCATATTTGGATACTCCCCTTCACTTGGAGCTGAAAAAGAAATATGGTGGTTAGTCTTAGGAACCCAAACTAGTTAGGCAAAATGATAAATCGTATTCTTCTTTGCCCAACTTGGCAGCCTATTTTCCTTAGAACAAAATTTTTGCTCTTTAGACTTGCTTTTTCTTTTGTAGCACATTCACTCTTATAGTGTCTAGTGCTACCACAATGACTGCATATCTTATTCTCAAGGAGTGTGAAGTACTTTCTTTTAGGATCCCATTTAGGTGCAGGATTTCCAAAGTCAAGTCTACTTCTGTTGCTACTATGGTGTTCTTGTAGCCATGAAAGTGCATCAGAGGACCTATTCCATTTACATGTTCAATATAGATCATGCTTAACCTTAGTCAAGTCCTCTTTCAAATATATTACATGTTCATCCCTTTTATATAACTCATTTTTTACCTTTCCTAAATGTTCTTCTAATGTGAGTTGTGTGTCACTAGCTATTTCTTTACATGTTCCTCACTTTAATATCAAATTTTCAGATCTAAGTTCTAAAACAATTGTATTAAGTGCATGAACATAGTTCTTCAAACCATTATTTTCATTTTCAGTTTCACAAGCCCAAGTTTCAGATTTGGGTCGTGACAAAACTTCTAGTCGCTCAGCATGTTTGGGATGTGCATTTGAGACTTCGTCAGAGTGAGTGACACTCGAGAATGGTTCCAGTAGGTTTCAAAGTGTTCATGAAGGTTTGACCATGGCTTGAGGTTGGCGTCTTCTACTGGTATAAAAGGGTAGTTACGTGTTGTGATGTTCTCCTGGATTGAGTTAAATGAAAGGTTCTTAGTTGATGGAGTGTATAGCCTACTCATGATTCGAAATTGATTATGAGATTCTTGCACCTTATTGTGTTAGCATGATATATGTGATGCACCGTGTGGGATTGAGATTGTATGTGCAAGGTTGCGGTTCAACCTTGAAAGGAAGGCTACGAGTTTTAATGGCATGGGAGATTTCAGATGTTTAGAGGATGCTAGCATCCTCTTGTATAGCTTGAAAAGAGTGTGTGTTTTTAAAGGCACATTGTGTATTGGTTCATAGATGCTCGACTAGTATTTCATTAATCGCATGGTTGATAGCCGTTGATGTTCAGGTTGGCTATACGATGCAAAAGATTTATGTGCGTATTTTCCGTGAGATGATGGTGCATGAGTGATATGTCTTTGAGTGTGACGACCCGGCCGGTCGTCTTAAGAATTAACACCCCGATCCCCTGTTAACTATTTTCCCCAAGTCTATTTCTGCTAAATTGAATTGCCGGGACGTTCGGTTTTGAGTTTCGGAGAGTTTTGGGACATTCCCTAAATGAGAGCTTAAGTGTTGGAAAGTTGCCCGTAGTCGGAGCAGTGTGAAGACGGCCTTGGAATGGAATCCGATGGTTCCATTAGCTCCGTTAGGTGATTTCGGGGTTTGGAGCGTGTTCAGAATGTATTTTGGAAGTCCGTAGCTCATTTAGGCTTGAAATGCCGAAGTTAGAATTTTTGGAGTTTCCGGTTCGATAGTGAATATTTGATTTGATGGTCTGAAAGGAATTCCGGAAGTTGTAGTAGTTCATTCATGTCATTTGGGATGTGTGTGCAAAATTTTAGGTCATTCGGATAAGTTTAGACGTGTTTCTGCGTCGGATGTGAATTCTAGAATTTTCCTAAGTTTCTAGGCTTGAACCTATGCATAATCGATGATTTTGATGTTATGAGACGTGTTTTTAAGGCTTGACCTAGTTCAATTAAGGTGTTAAGGTTGGTTGGTGGCTTTGGTTGAGATCCCGGGGGCCTCGGGGTTGTTTCAGATGCTTAACGGGAGAATTTTTGGGTCTTAGCTACTGTTGAACCAGGCCTCTTCTAGTGTCTTCGCACTTGCGAAGGTTTTTCCGCAGATGTGGACTCGCAGGCGCGTGGGGCTTGATTGTAGGTGCGATAGGGTAGTTTTGGGCCAGTGGTCGCAGGTGCGACATTGGTTCCGCAAGTGCGGAACCGCAGGCGCGACCAAACAACCGCAGGTGCGGCCCCTGTGCATTTAAGTGACTTTCGCACCTGCGATGCTTTTTCCGCAGGTGCGGTGATCGAGTCCGCAGGTGCGATTTCCCTGGGTATTTTATTCCAAAATCCGAGAGTTTGGTTCATAATTCTAAAAAAATCATGTGAGGGCTCAAAGATTGGAGATTTTCTGTGGATTTTAAAGAGAAGGATCATAGGTAACATTTTCTAATCCTAATTCATTGTTAGACCATTAAATACCGTTGTTTTCTTTAGTTTAATTATCAAAAATGGGGGGAAAACCATATGAAAAGGATGAGATTTTCCCAATCCGAAACTTTGGAAAATTATGGGGTTTTTGGCATCGGATTTCGATTGTTTCTAGTTGCATGAGTTCGCGAGTGAATGGGTGTCCGAAAAATATAACTTTTACCCGATTATGAGTCATGGGCCCGAGGGGCATTTTGGTCATTTTACATAATTTCGCGTCTTAGCTTGAATTAAACAGTGAAAATCAGTTGCATGAGATGTTATTTACGATATGTAATTGAATTTTATATATTTGGGCCATTTGGAGTCGGATACTCGTGGCGAACGTGTGATTTCAAGTTGATTTTGGGCCGGTTCGAGGTAAGTGGCTTGTCTAACCTTGTGTGGAGGACCTCACCCTTAGGATGTGATATTTGGAAATTGAATGCCTTGTACGTGAGGTGACGAGCGCGTACTTGTGCTAATTGTTGAAAATCCGATTTTTACTTTAAATATGTAGCCTGAGTTTCTTTCTTACCTATTTTATTTTAAGTGCAACTATAGTGTATGTTAACTTAGAAAATCATGCCTAGTTGCCTGAATTGCCTATCTACTTAAATTGCCTTAATTGCACTACGTGAAGCATGTTAGATTAGAATTGCTTGTTGCCTTGTATTTTATGCACCCTAATTCTGAACGCCTTCTTGTTTTGGCTGTGTATTTACTTTGGGTCTACGGAACGCTATTCCGGGAGATCCCCCTGCATATTTAATTTGGGACTATGGAATGTTATTTTAGGAGATCCCCCTGCATATTTAGTTTGGGACTACGGAACGTTATTCCGGGAGATCCCCTTGCATATTTACTTTGGGACTACGGAACGTTATTCCAGGAGATCCCCCCTGCACATTTATTTTGGGACTACGGGACGGTATCCCGGGAGATTCCCCTGCATATTTACTTTGGGACTACGGAACGTTATTCTGAGAGATCCCCCTGCATATGTACTTTGGGACTACGGGACGTTATCCTGGGAGATCCCCTATGCACAGATGATGATCCTTCGGTTATACATATGATGGACTACGGGATGGTGTCCCGGGAAATCCACTAGACTGTCGAGAAAAAGGACTACAAGACGGTATCAAGGGAGATACATTTGACCTGTCTGATTCCACGGCTGTATTCATTATTTCTTCCTGTTTTCATACAGTAAATTCCTATTATATTGTTAACCTCAATAGAGCCCTGACCTTCCTCGTCACTACCCGACCGAGGTTAGGCTTGGCACTTACTGAGTACTGCTGTGGTGTACTCATGCCCTTTCCTGCGCATGTTTTTCATGTGCAGATCCAGGTACCTCCACTCAGGCGCACTATCCCCAAGGTTGAGAGATACATCAGGGACTTCGAGGTACATCTGCAGCGTCCCCAAACCAGGAGTCTCTATCTTATTCCAGCTTTTGTGAAAAGTTTATTCCTTCCTTATAGTTGTATAGACATTCTGGAGTTAGAGCAGTGTATTATATTCTGTTAGTCTGTGTTTCCCGTGAGTTTTCGGGTTTTTGGGGTGATGTTGTAGACTTTCGTATTATTTGGGCTGTATATGCCAAGTGGCATTTATATACAGTCTTCCATTTTGATTGTTTAACTTTCTTTTACTTAATTAATTCGCAAGTTATGTTGATATTCCGCATTGCTAGGCTTACCTAGTTATAGGGACTAGGTGCCATCACGACATGTTCACGGAGGGTGAACTGGGGTCGTGACAAGTTGGTGTCAGAGCTGTAGGTTCATAGGAGTCATAGAACACAGGTTGGTTTATTAGAGTCTCGTTGATTGGTACGGAGACGTCTGTACTTATCTACGAGAGGCTATGTACTGTTTAGGAGAAATCTTCACTTCATTGATTTCCTTGTCGTGCAATATCTTTTGACGTCAATTATAAACCTCTATTTTCTATTCTCTCACATATGGTGAGGACACGTGCTACTCGGGATGATCAGGCACCCGTGCCCCTTATAGCAGTTGTCATAGGCCGGCGCCGAGGTAGAGGCCGAGGTACCACCATCAGATCCAGCCGAGGTCCAGACACCTGCCACACCTACTGCCACTACTAACCCATCCCTTCAGGAGACATTAGTTCAGTTCATATCTATGTACACCACTCTGGCTCAGGCAGGGTTGCTTCCCCTTGATGCAGCCACATCCCAGGCCGGGGGAGGAGCACAGACTCCCACCGCCTGCACTCCTGAGCAGCGAGTGCATGTGGAGCAGGTCCCAGAGATCATTCCTGTACCGCCTGTAGTGCCAGTTCAGCCCGAGGACGGGTCAGCTGCTTCAGAGGACGAGCAGCGGAGACTTGAGAGGTTCAAGAAGTATGACCCTCCGGTATTCAGTGGACTAGCATCAGATGATGCCTTGGGATTTCTAGAAGAGTGTCACCGTATTGTTCGCACTATGTGCATAGCCGGATCTAGTGGAGTTTCCTTTACTACCTTCTAACTTCGCGGAGCCGCCTATGATTGGTGGCGCACCTATGAGTTAGACAGTCCAGACGAGGCTGCTTCACTGACCTGGACCCAGTTCTCAGATATGTTCCTGAGGGAGTTTGTTAGTCAGAGCCTCAGGGACGCATGACGCGCTGAGTTTGAGCATTTGCAACAAGGTTCTATGACAGTTTCAGAGTATGCTATCTGTTACACCAGATTGGCTAGGCATGCACCGACTTTGGTTGCTACTGTCTGCGAAAGGGTTCGCCAGTTCATTGAGGGTCTTGTCCCACCCATCAGATCTAGCATGGCTCGAGAGTTGGAGATGGAAATTCCTTATCAGCAGGTAGTGAGCATTGCTAGGAGGATCAAGGGTATGCTCGCTAGGGAGCGAGAGGAGAGGGAGGACAAGAGGTCTCGAGAGTCGGGCCACTACTCTGGTGCCCGTAACCCAGCAGCAGGTTGACACGGTAGGGGTTATATGGTCCGCCCAGTTCATTCAGCTCTTCCAGCAGCCATAGGTACACCAGCTCCGCCCAGGCCTTAGGAGCCTGATTATACACCTCTAGTTTCTAGCGCGCCTCCTTCGCGGGGTGCTTTCATGGGTCAGTCTAGCAGACCTGGCCCTAGCCAGTCACAACCACCATGTTCTCTAGAGCTTGTTTCGAGTGTGGCGATACACGCCATGTGGTTAGGGACTGACCCAGACTTATTAGGGGTGCATCTTCACAGACTTTTCAGCCACAACATGCTCAGCAGGGTTCTCAGACCATGAGCACAGCTCCAGCTACTACCCCACCTGCCCAGCCAACTAGGGGCGGAGGTCGGGGAGGTAGAGTTCACCCTCGAGGGGGAGGCCAGGCCAGATATTATGCTATTCCTGCTCGTACCGAGGTTGTTGCCTCTGATTTTGTCATCACAGGTATTATACTGATTTGTCATAGAGATACATCGGTTCTATTCGATCCAGGATCCACGTATTATTATGTGTCTTCTTATTTTTCTCCGCATTTGGGTATAGCCCAATATTCCTTGGGTTCTCCTGTTTATGTTTCTACTCCTGTGGGGGATTCTCTTGTTGTGGACCGCGTTTATCGGTCGTGTTTGGTTACTATTCGTTGTTTTGAGACCAGTGCGGATCAATTGTTACTCGATATGGTGGATTTTGATATTATCTTGGGCATGGACTATTTGTCTCCCCATTATGCTATTCTTGATTGTCACGCCAAGACCGTGACACTGGCTATGCCAGGTGTTCCGCGTGTTGAGTGGAGTGGTACTTTATATCACACTCCCAGTAGAGTTATATCTTTTCTTAGAGCTCAGCGTATGGTTGAGAAGGGATGTGCCGCATATTTGGCTTATGTGAGAGATTTCAGTGTTGATACCCCTTCTGTTGATTCAGTTCCAGTGGTACGGGATTATCCCGATGTGTTTCCAGCTGATCTTCCAGGCATGCTGCTCGATAGAGACATTGATTTTGGCATTGATTTGTTGTCGGGCACTCAGCCCATTTCCATTCATCCTTACCGTATGGATCCTCCTAAGTTGAAGGATCAGTTACAAGAATTGCTTGATAAGGGTTTTATTCGACCCGGTGTTTCACCTTGGGGTGCTCCTGTCTTATTTGTGAAGAAGAAAGATGGTTCTATGCGCATGTGTATTGATTATCGCCGTTTGAACAGGGTTACAGTGAAGAACCGTTATCCCTTGCCTCGTATTGATGATCTATTTGACCAGCGTCAAGGCGCACATGTATTTTCTAAGATTAATTTGCGATCAGGTTACCATCAGTTGAAGATTCGGGAGCCGGATATCCCGAAGACTAGTTTCAGGACTCGGTATGGCCATTATGAGTTTCTAGTTATGTCACTCGGGCTGACTAATGCCCCCGCAGCATTTATGCATTTGATGCATAGTGTGTTCAGGCCGTATCTCGACTCGTTCGTCATTATTTTTATAGATGATATTCTTGTTTAATCCCGGAGTCGGGAAGATCACGAGCAACACCTGAGGACGGTGCTTCAGACCTTGAGAGAGAAGAAGTTGTATGCAAAGTTCTCAAAATGTGAGTTTTGGTTGAGTTCTGTGGCATTCTTAGGCCACGTGGTATCGAGTGAGGGCATTCAAGTGGATCCGAAGAAGGTAGGGGCCGTGCAGAGTTGGCCCAGGCCGTCCTCAATTACAGATATTAGTAGTTTCCTGAAGGGATTTTCATCGATTGCAACCCTTATGACTAGATTGACCCGAAGGGTGCTCCATTTCAGTGGACAGAGGAGTGTGAGGCGAGCTTTCAGAAGCTCAAGACAGCTTTGACTACAGTCCCAATCTTGATATTGCCTATTGGTTCGGGGTCTTATACAGTTTATTATGATGCCTCGCGAGTTGGCCTTGGAGCGGTGTTGATGCAGGACAGTAGGGTGATTGCCTACGCGTCCAGACAGTTGAAGATGCATGAGAAGAATTACCCTGTCTATGACCTTGAGTTAGCTGCCATTGCTCATGCCTTGAAGATCTGGCGTCATTATTTGTACGATGTGCCTTGTGAGATTTATACAGACCACCTGAGTTTGCAGCACATATTCAGGCCGAAGGATCTAAATTTGCGCCAGCGTAGATGGTTAGAGTTGCTAAAGGACTATGACATCACTATATTATACCACCCGGGGAAGGCCAATGTGGTGGCCGACACCTTGAGTCACCGGGCGAAGAGTTTGGGGAGTTTGGCATACCTTCATGCAACTGAGAGGCCTCTAGCCTTAGATGTTCAGTGCTTAGCTAGTCAGTTCGTGAGATTGGATCTTTCTGAGCCTTGCCGGGTATTAGCTTGTGTGGTTTCTCGGTCTTCCCTATTCGATCGTATCAGGGAGCGGCAGTATAATGATCCTCATTTACTTGTCCTCAAGGACACGGTCCAGCACGATGATGCCAGAGATGTGACCATTGGAGGTGACAGGATTTTGAGGATGCAAGGTCGGATCTGTGTGCCCAATGTTGATGGGCTTCGAGAGTTGATTTTAGCAGAGGCCCATAGTTTGCGGTATTCCATCCATCTGGGTACTGCGAAGATGTATTAGGATTTGAGGCAGCACTACTGGTGGCGAATAATGAAGAAGGATATAGCAGAGTTTGTAGCCAAGTGCCTCAACTATCAGCAGGTCAAATGTGAGCATTAGAGACCGGGAGGCTTACTTTAGCAGATTGAGCTTCCAGAGTGGAAGTGGGAGCGGATCACCATGGACTTTGTGGTTGGACTTCCTCGGACCTTGAGGAAGCATGATGCTATTTGGGTGATTGTGGATCGGCTGACCAAATCAGCCCATTTCATTCCGGTACTGACTACTTATTCGTCGGAGCGGTTGGCAGAGATTTGTATTCGGGAGATCGTTCGTCTGCATGGTATTCCACTTTCTATTATTTCAAACAGAGGTACTCAGTTCACTTCACGGTTCTGGAGAGCCGTTTGGCAGGAGCTAGGTACCAGGGTGGAGTTGACCACAACATTTCACCCCCAGAAGGACGGACAGGCCAAGCGCACTATCCAGATTCTTGAGGATATGCTCCGTGCGTGCGTGATTGAGTTTGGAGGGTCTTGGGATCAGTACTTTCCATTGGCAGAGTTTTCTTACAACAACAGTTATCAATCCAGCATTCAGATGGCACCGCATGAGGCTTTATAAGGTAGGAGGTGCAGATCTCCGGTGGGTTGGTTAGAGACAGGTGGGGCCAAGCTATTGGGCACATATTTGGTTCAGGATGCATTGGAGAAGGTCAAGGTGATTCAGGATAGACTCCGTACAGCCCAGTCCAGACAGAAGAGTTACGCGGACTGGAAGGTTCGTGATGTTTCATATATGGTCGGAGAGCGGGTTCTGCTTCAGGGTTCGCCTATGAAGGGCGTTATGAGATTTGGAAAGAAAGGGAAGTTGAGTCCGAGGTTTATTGGCCCTTTTGAGATACTGAGGCATGTTGGGGAGGTTGCGTATGAGATTGCCTTACCTCCCAGCTTGGTAGGAGTTTATCCGATATTTCATGTTTCAATGCTCCGGAGGTATCACGGTAACCCGTCTCATGTCTTGGATTTTAGCTCAGTCCATTTGGACAAGGATCTATCATATGTTGAGGAGCCTGTAGCTATATTGGACAGGCAGGTCAGGAAGCTCTAGTCGAAGAACATTGCTTCAGTAAAGGTTCAGTGGCGGGGTCAGCCGGCCGAGGAGGCGACCTGGGAGACCGAGAAGGATATGCGCAGCAGTTACCCTCACCTTTTCACTACTTCAGGTATGTCTTTATGCTCGTTCGAGGACAAACGAATTTTTAAGTGTAGGAGGATGTGACGAACCAGCCGGTCGTCTTAAGAATTAACGCCTCGATCCCCTGTTAACTATTTCCCCAAGTCTATTTATTCTAAATTGAATTGTCGGGGCGTTCGATTTTGAGTTTCGGAGAGTTTTGGGACATTTAGTTCCTAAATGAGAGCTTAAGTGTTGGAAAGTTGCCCGTAGTCGGAGTAGTGTGAAGACGACCTTAGAATGGAAATTCGATGGTTTCTTTAGCTCTGTTAGGTGATTTCGGGGTTGGGAGCGTGTTCGGAATGTATTTTGGAAGTCCGTAGCTCATTTAGGCTTGAAATGCCGAAGTTTGAATTTTTGGAGTTTCCGGTCCGATAGTGATTTTTTGATCTGAGGGTCTGAATGGAATTCCGGAAGTTGCAGTAGTTCCGTCATGTCATTTGGTATGTGTGTGCAAAATTTGAGGTCATTCAGATAAGTTTAGACATGTTTCGGCGTCGGATGTGAATTCTAGAATTTTCCTAAGTTTCTAGGATTGAACCTATGCATAATCGATGATTTTGATGTTATGAGACGTGTTTTTAAGGCTCTACTAGTTCAATTAAGGTGTTAAGGTTGGTTGGTGGCTTTGGTTGAGGTTCCGGGGACCTCGGGGTTGTTTCAGATGCTTAACGGGAGAATTTTTGGGTCTTAGCTACTGCTGAACCAGGCCTCTTCTGGTGTCTTCGCACCTGCGAAAGTGTTTCCGCAGGTGAGGACTCGCAGGCGCGTGGGGCTTGATCGCAGGTGTGATAGGGGTGTTTTGAGCCAGAACTGGGTTCCGCAGGTGCAGAACCGCGGGCGCGACCAAACGACCGTATGTGCGGCCCCTATGCATTTAAGTGGCTTTCGCACCTGCGATGCTTTTTAGGCAGGTACAGTGATCGAGTCCGCACGTGCGATTTCCCTGGGTATTTTATTCCAAAAATCTGAGAGTTTGGTTCATAATTCTAAAAAAATCGTGTGAGGGCTCAAAGATTGGCGATTTTCTGTGGATTTTAAAGAGAAGGATCATAGGTAACATTTTCTAATCCTAATTCATTGTTAGACCATTAAATCCTGTTGTTTTCCTTAGTTTAATTATCAAAATGGGGGGAAAACCATATGAAAGGGATGAGATTTTCCCAATCCGAAATTCTGGAAAATTGTGGGGTTTTTCGAGTCGGATTTCGATTATTTCTAGTTACATGAGTTCGTGAGTGAATGGGTGTCCGAAAGATATAACTTTTACCCGATTCCGAGTTGTGGGCTCGAGGGGCGTTTTGGTCATTTTATATAATTTCGCGTCTTAGCTTGAAATAAACAGTGAAAATTAGTTGCATGAGATGTTATCTACGATATGTAATTGAATTGTATAGATTTGGGCCATTTGGAGTCGGATACTCGTGAAAAACGTGTGGTTTCAAGTTGATTTTGGGCCGGTTCGATGTAAGTGGCTTGTCTAACCTTGTGTGGGGGACCTCACCCCTTAGGATGTGATATTTGAAAATTGAATGCCTTGTACATGAGGTGACGAGCGCGTACTTGTGCTAATTGTTGAAAATCCGGTTTTTACTTTAAATATGTAGCCTGAGTTTCTTTCTTACCTGTTTTATTTTAAGTGCAACTATAGTCTATGTTAGCTTAGAAAATCATGCCTAGTTGCCTGAATTGCCTATCTGCTTAAATTTCCTTAATTGCACTACGTGAAGCATGTTAGATTAGAATTATCTGTTGCCTTGTATTTTATGCACCCTAATTCTGAACGTCTTCTTATTGTGGCTCTGTATTTACTTTGGGACTACGAAATGCTATTCCGGGAGATCCCCCTGCATATTTAATTTGGGACTACGAAATGCTATTCCGGGAGATCCCCCTGCATATTTACTTTGGGACTACAGAATGTTATTCCGGGAGATCCCCCCTGCACATTTATTTTGGGACTACGGCACGGTATCACGGGAGATCCCTCTGTATTTTTACTTTGGGACTACAAAACGTTATTCCAGGAGATCCCCCTGCATATTTACTTTGGGACTACGAGACGTTATCGTGGGAGATCCCCCCTGCACAGATGATGATCCTTCGGTTATACATATGATGGACTACAGGACGGTATCCTTGGGAGATCCACTAGACGGTTGAGAAAAAGGACTACAGGACGGTATCCTGGGAGATCCTCGTTGTTACCATTGTTATTCAGCTGTTCATATTCCGTGTTTACTCTTCTCTTATGTTTGTCATTTCCTTGTTTGACATGTCTTATTCCACGGCTGTATTCATTATTTCTGCCTGTTTTCATATTGTAAATTCCTATTATATTGTTAACCTCAGTAGGGCCCTAACCTTCCTCGCCACTACCCGACCGAGGTTAGGCTTGGAACTTACTGAGTACCCCTGTGGTGTACTTATGCCCTTTCATGCGCATGTTTTTCATGTGCAGATTCAGGTACCTCCACTCAGGCGCACTATCCCCGAGGTTGAGAGATACAACAGGGACTTCGAGGTACATCTGCCGCGTCCGCAGACCAGGAGTCTCTATCTTATTCCAGCTTTTGTGAAAAGTTTATTCCTTCCTTACAGTTGTATAGACATTCTGGAGTTAGAGCAATGTATTATATTCTGTTAGCTTGTGTTTCCCGTGAGTTTTCGGGTTTTGGGGTGATGTTGTAGACTTTCGTATTATTTTGGGTTGTATATGTCAAGTGGCATGTATATACAGTCTTCCTTTTTGATTGTTCAGCTTTCTTTCACTTAATTAATTCACAAGTTATGTTGATATTCCGCATTGCTAGGCTTACCTAGTTATAGGGACCAGGTTCCATCATGACATGTTCACGGAGGGCGAACTGGGGTCGTGACATTGAGTAGGTGGAGTCGGGATCAAATATGGGGATTCCTGTATTCTTGAGGTTTAGAGATTGGATGTTCTCAGAGGTAGACTATTCCTTGGTTGTGGACTGTGAAGATATGTTAATAGTTAGATGGCTGATGTTATGTGTCATGGATAGGATGTTGTGGACTTTTGGATGGTTATATACCTATGTTGGGATGATCAGAATTGATTTGGGGCCCATTAGTTGCCTAATGAGATGTGTATTTTATATTGGATCGGTTTGCTCACTCTTACACAACTTTTACCGTGGGTGTATCATCGACTAGAATAGATGTTATTTGTTCCCTGATCTATGTTATGTGCTCCTCTCTTACACTATGATAGGTTGTGAGAATACTTTATTATTCACACACATGTGAACCTCTTTAGACCTTGTGGCAGTATATGAGCTAGATATCTCTTGTGATGTTGGTTTGTTTATTGCACCTTAGTCGTGCTTACCTTTTACGTAGTGCATTAAGCCTATTCATCTTCCCACAATTATATTTATGCACTCTATCGTGCTTGATGTTGATGCACATGTGATTAGTGAGCATGAGCATTATGACTCGATGGTACCCTATGTGGATTGATATGTTTGGGATCGGGTTGTACGGCGCAATGGAGTTATTTGAGATACCCTTTCGTGTGTTTTGTTTTGCATTTGTGGGATGAATTCATGGAATTATTCTTTTGTTGTTACATCAGTTGTACTTGTTGGATAGTCCTCTTATCTTGTTTTCTTTTCACTATTGGTTATATCTGAGTTATTACTTACTTGGGGTACGAACCACGTTGTGTGAGGTTTCATGTATCCTTTAGTGAGACTTGCCAATTGAACAACTTGTACTTAGTGAGACAAGGTTATTGGACCCATAAATTGCACAATCAAATTGGGATAAGTTATGTTTGGAAGAATCATATCATTAGTCATCTCAGAATTTGGCAATGGTCCTTGTCGGTCACGACAACTCTACGAGTTATTGATTTCATAGGTAGTTATGAGTTTCTGCATATTTCATTCATCATTCGCAGCGTTGCGAAGTTTTGGGTCAAGGTTTTATTTGACATGAGGCATGTTACTGGTACCAGTTTTGGTAGTGGACAGCTAATGTGGTCAAAAGGTATTGCTATAAGTATATTCTATAAGTATATGAGTTCTATGGTACATTGTGTGGTCATACCTTGGGAGTACATTTATGACTTGGTACAACTTGTGGAAACTGATACAGTGTATATATATGCGAGAATCAGATCTTACAAGGAATTTCAGATGTTGGGATTTGGTTCTAAGGTTTATGGGCTAAGGTTGAAGAAAGGATCTTCAGTCAGCGTTGTTCCAATAGACTCAGATGGATTGCGGTATTGTGGGATAACTCATGGGTATGTGTACGGTGATCTTATACAGTGATTTGATGACTTTGAAATGATTTTAGCACGTTCAAGGCTAAACGTATATTTAAGTGGGGGAGAATGTAATGACCCGAAACATCATTTCGATCTTTAGTGTTTCATTCGATGGTTTGAGACTCATATGATGTATTATGACTTGTGTGTATGGTTAGTTTTGGTTTTCAAGTGGTCCGGGATTGATTTGGAAGGAAGACTCTCGAATTGGAAGCTTTAAGTTGAACGAGTTGACAAAGGTTTGACTTTTGGGTAAACGAACTCGGAACCAGGTTTTGACAGGTTTGTATGATAATTTTGGACTTGTACATGTGTTCGGATTTGTTTTTGGATGTTCCTAGGATGATTTGGCTCTTTTCGTTGAAAGTTGGAAATTTGAAGAACTTAAGAATTCATAAGTTTGACTATGAGTTGACTTCGATGTTATTGGATTCCAATTGGTGTTCTGAGGCTTTGGATAGGTCTATAAAGTTGAATTAAATTGTGTTCAAAGTTTGGAAGTAATCAAAAGTTTTAAGTGTGATTTAGACAATCTTTTGAAAGAATGAAGATTTAACAACTTAAAAGAAATTCTATTCGGTTTGAGCCTCGATTCTTTGTTGTGTTGTTCCCGTCGGTATTTTGAGCCTTTGGATAAGTTTGGATAATGTATTTTTACTTGTTGGTATGATTCGATGGGTTCCCGAGGGGCTTGGGTGAATTTTTGATCATTTTTTGTGAGACTAGTTAAGTTAAGGATTTGGAGTTTGACCACGATCAATATCAGATCAAGACGGTCTCTTTTCGGTGTTTGATTGTGCGGGCAAGTTTGTAGTATGTTTTATGATTGAAATGCATATATGGTTTGTGTCCAAGAGGTCCCAAATAATAAGTTTTGGGTACTAAAACGAAGATTTTTCCATTGCTGATGTTCCAGTGCAATCATTTCGAAAATATCGATTATGTCCCTGAAATTTTCGGAATTTCTTCAAAACTTCAAAACATCTTATTTCCTTCTTTTTAATGCCAAACTGAGTGATTCAAAAGGCTATCTTGAGTGTAATCTCGCAAGGATTATATTGGGCTTATCAAATATGAGTTTTAGGATCATATAGCATTTGATTCGTGTTGGGACGAGTTGGGATAGCTACTTCAGTTTTCATAACTTATTTCGGAATTTAGTTACTTTTTCTCACAAAGTTTTGGAGCTTGGGGAGTGGAGATTTTTGGAGTTTTCATATACTTCATTGGGTTAAGTAAACCTAACTTGAATTTATAATTATTACATGAATCTGTCATTGATTTTGGCTCTAAATCAAGGAATCTTAAAGAAAAAAAAGAGAGTTTTGTATTGAAAGATAAGAAAGTTTTTTTTTGGGGGGAGGGGGGGGGGTTGACAAAACTTTTCTAAAGTGAAACATGGAAATCTGAACCCTGATTTGGAGTTGGTTTTGGATGAAACTTGTATATTTGGACTCGTATTGAAATGGGTGTTCAAAATTTATGAGTTTTATCGGATTCCGGGGTGTGGGTCCACTTTGACTTTTTGGGTTGACTTGAGTATTTGATGAAAGATTCGATGTTGTTGAGTTGTTTTTGGCTTGATTCAAGCCGTTCGAAGGTTGATTTGCACGGGAAGGCATTTTTAGAGTATTGATTTGACTTATTTGAGGTAAGCATCTTGCCTAGATTTTTTGAGGGAATATTTCCTAATAAACGATATTATTTACTACATGCGGGGGTGATGCATATGCAAGGTGATGAATGTATATGCATGTGCCAGAGTTATCCATGCTCGGCGTAAATTAAATGATTCTTTGTGCCTTGTTGAACTTCGTGACCTTTTGACCTATGCTTTATTTACTTCAATGACTAAATGAGTTAATCTATCAATGCTAGATATCCTATTAAATATATGACATCTTAAAGGAATTTAATGAGATATTTTTGAGATTGTTGACATACTTGACTTGGCCATAGAAATATTTATATCATGAACACACATCTGTACTCGTTATTTTCATGTTACTTGAGCTTATTTATCCATAATAAGATACTATGATTGGATAATTAGGACAATTTTGCAAGATGGGTATTTCCATGCGATTGATATGATGTTGGCACAATGGATATTTCCATGTGGTTTGAAATGAGATTGGCACGTGGGTTGTCTCCATGCGGAGAGTATGGGAGTTGGGCCTTACGTTATGGCTACTCGTTCTAAGATACATACACGTATTCTACCATGGTTTATATTTATGTTTTCTATATTGTGTGTTACTTTTATGTCTATATATTCTTACTTAGTTTACCTGCATATTTCCTATTTGGTCTGTTACTATAGATCTATGTATCTAACCTGTTTGTTATGTTACATATACGCTTTCTACTTGATTTATTATTGTCCCATGTAATGACCTATTTCATGTCTTTACTTGTTACGTGCTTTTACTTGCCTTTACCTGTTACAAGAATTTACCTATCACAAGTCTTTACTTGCCATATGCCTCACTTACTACATGCCTTCACTTACTACATGCATTCACTTACTATATACCTTTACTTGCTACATGCCACTACTTGTTATATGATCTCACTTATTAAATGTCACTACTTGCTGGTTGTACTCATAATACACTTCTACACCTTGGGTGCAAATCTTAGAGCTGAGCAAGTGTGGAGGACGAAGCCTTTTATTGAAGATGTACCTATATTCCGGATATAAGCTACCATTTTTTTCTTGGTAGTTTAGGATTGTACTTCTATTTAGGCATCTTCAAGCAGTTGTATTTATTTTGTACCAGTTTTATAAATCTGAATCTTAGTGGCTCATAACTTGTACTACCAATCCTTGGTATGTTGCTTAGAACTTAGTTATTTTTATTCCTTGTTATCATTGATCTTTCACTTGAGTTACATTATTCTATATTTGTCTTACCTAGCATAGGTGCCATCACGACTAGGCGGATTTTGGGTCGTGACATATGTTGACCTAAGCCACTACTAAACGAGCCCAACTTCTTCCGATTACTCATAACCCACCTTCACGGAAACATTACTCCTTCCCAGTATACTATGAACCTCAATCAAAACTCATCCCAAGTGATCCAAACATGAAATTTTGATGTCTTAAGACTAGTGAGCCACTTATTTCCTTTTATACATCTGTTAGTACCTCCAATCCAAGTACTTGTTATGAAGAAGCTTTCTATGAATCTGAAGTTGTCCTATTCATCTTTTAAACACTGCATTCCAGAACCGATAATGATACAAAAATCTCCAAGTATCCTCCACAAAACAACATAAATCTAGAATATTTAGCCACACACAAATGCGTAAATTCTTAAATACAAAAGATAGAATCTTGAATCCATTAGAGCCTTCTCAGGAGTCACACTCCATCCTAGTGCCAAATACGTAACCAATCATGTTAAATATTAGTGCTCCGTTAGCATATACATACACCAAAATGAAATACTGAGTGAATCCATTCCCTTGCACACTATTTCAACAGAAGAATATCGAACCTGATCCTCCGACCATCTCCATATATCACTAAGGGGAAATACACGCACCTAGAAATTCCTAGCTCAAATCATGCTCAAAGTCATCCACCTAATATCATATCTAATCCTCAAGCGTTCCTTAGTCCAGAATCTTAAAAACACATGACTAGGTGACCCAATCATCGATAGTAGACTCCCCCACTTGGTTCTAAGCCTTAATCACAAAACCTAAGAACTCATAATGACCGCTCCTCTATAACTGCCATAATCCCACATTGTTACCCACCTGAATTTCTCACAAGCTCATGTTGCATCAACCATAACGCATCCCAATTCATCAGCCCAAAAGCACACTCAACCTCGTGACAATCATGCCATCTTCCTTAATCTATATGAACCCATATCGCAGTACACACACTCTACTGGATAGAAAGTAAAACTCTTCATAGAAACTTCATAAGAAATAAGGCAAACCTCGACCTTCTCATAGAAGATAGCCACCTGTGTGACCTTATATCAACATCTTTCTATGACATGCCATTATACAATGGTATGTAATCAATGAATCCTCCCGAGTCCACACTCATGCACAAGCTGCAAAATCTATTTCATTCCACCAATGAACAACTAGGAGACATTTCAACACATCCCAACTCAAGACGGTATGCACACCAAGATGATAAGAAGGCATCCACAATCCCTTAGTAGCTCAAGAAAACCCTTCTCACCATATTCGAACTCTCAAAACGTAAGAAGCCGCCACCAATATGATAATGCCTTCAATAGACTATAATTACCCAAATAGCATCAAACATCCTCAAAATCCGTGGCACTCCTAGCACAAAATCCACAATGATACGCTCTTGCTTCGTAGCCATCTTTTGAAGTAACCACTCGATCTTTGATGCCTATTCTCGACCTGCTGACAATCAAACACCGTCAGACATGCCCAATAACGTAGCCTCCAATCACGATGCCACTCTGTAAACCTGAATGAATAGAATACCACAACTACGAACCTCCTCAAGGACCATATCCCTCGAACCATCAATACTGGAAATGCTAATCTGGCCAACACACCGGCCCCACTAAGGACCACCTCCTTAGCACTACCTTGAAACACGTGTTCCTGAGGACAATCAAATGGAGACCATCATACCGACATCCTTAATGCACTCAAACAACAATGACTAAGAAACAACACACAAGCGAGAAATCTACTCAACTACGAAAATACCCAATCTTGTAAACCTATCGACCATGGCTTGAACATCCATAACCCAAAATGCCTCGACTCCGATGGAACAAATTCCAAATTCTAAATTGTGAACCAAGTAATCCTTATAATGGGTTGGTACAACAAGCATAAGAAATCACTTCACTAGTTTGCTCCCACACCTGTCACGCCCCAAAAAATCGAGGGACGAGACCGGCACTCAACCGGGTGACCCCAATCAAGCGAACCTGATTTACCTTTCTTACCCAATGAGCTTCCCCGTGATTATATCATTCATTATTTATGTGAAATAGTGAGATAAGCATAAAAGTGTGTTATTACCACAATAAGTCCAATTTTTCCTCATTTTACATTATTATACTAGATTACCCAAAACATACTTAATAGATACAACACTTCCCAATACGGACCCCGATTACGAGCAAATACAACCACTACCCAAAATATACATATACACCCACATAGTGTCTACAAAGCCTCTAAGAGTACTAGGAGTTTATACAATACTTGCCGGAAACAAGGCCCCAGCTATACCTTACAATAAATAATATACTCAAAAGGAGATGGCATGAACTACACATGGCCCCGAGAGGAGGTGGGGCTCACCAGTACAACTGAAAAAGGATGAGGAGAAAGCACCACAAACGGCGAGCTGAGCTACCTGCTATGGACCCACCTACATCCACATAAAAGATGTAGCGCCCCCGACAAAAGGGACGTTAGTACTGTGGAACAATACTAGTATGTATGAACAAACTCTATCCCAAGTACAATCATACAATGCACAATTAAGAGACAGTAATAGAACCAATAAATCAATGCTCGTGGAAAGAAGCAACCAAAATCAACAAGTTTCACAATCTCTCTTTTTTCCCTTTCAACATCACCATATTCAAGAGTTTCCCAGATTTTTCATTTCGATAGTGATAATGATCACATTCCATCCTTATTACCTCGGCCACCCTTATTACCTCACATCTCATCAAGCTTATTACTTCGTGTTGCAGCGCGCAACCTGATCCCACCTGACAATCATATTTAATAACAACAACCACAAATAATTACATCATAAGAATTATCATTTCAAGGAATCACAAGTTCACGTCCACAATTCATATATTTGGACCCAAGTCATAATAATTCTCCCCAAGTAATAATTCATATACAAGGCATTTAATTGTTCAATTCATTCACATCATTTCACAATACCCTTTTTCATTACTTACCACACACGGTTTTCTTTAGCCATTATATACATTCCCACACTTGGGCACATTAACCTTCTTTCATTCATTATCACATACTTTCATATCGATACCCTCGAGCATTTACAATATTTTGCACATAATAAGATAGGCACATCAAAACACTTTACACAATCTCATATAGCACGGTAGTATGGCAATCAACTAGCACAATCAGAGAATAGCATCTTACGTCTCAACACATTTGAACAATCAATTCCCATGTTTTCAAACAAGGTACACATACCGTATGCTCGGACCCAACAAGAGGATTCTACAAAGGTTAAAGTTAGCCATACATACCTCGAATCGGGATTTTTCCTTAATTTCTATCTCAAATCACCGGGCCTTCTAGCACCTTCAATCTAATTCACAATGCGGCACATTTAAACTTAGAATTAGGAATCATGAACATGCCTTGAACTCATTTGAACTTTCTATCAAACACTAGGTGTTCCTTTAGATTAAATAACCCCTTTTTAGTGAAAGGTTACTCCAACTTATTTTCCTTTATTAGATTATGATAAATTGAGTACATGCATGCAAGATTCTTAACCCCATCTTTATGAACTATCCTACCCATATTTCATTTTAACAAAATCTAGAAATTAAGGTTAATGAGGTAGAATCTCACCTCTTAGAGTGAAGAAATTTGTGTTCTACTTGATTAGTTCCAAGCTTGAGTGATGAAGGAAGGCCTATTTGATGAAGTTGTGACTTTATCTCTCTAGAGCCCACTCTTTCCTCTCCCTAATATATCAGAAAAAATGGTTAAAAATGAAGGGGAGGGGTATTTTAATGAACTGGGGTCAGGTTTTAAAATTAGAAAAAAAGGAGCCCGACACAAGAATGTGGTCAGGAATGCGATCAGATTCTTGACATGCGGTCTGCAGAATCGACCGCATAATGGCCCTCAAGATGGGCCAAAATTCAAAACACGCTGCCCCAGGTATACGACCATTGTGCGGTCCGTATACACGTTATGCGATCGCATAATGCGTCACATAACTTCCCTCCCAAAATCAAAGGCAACAATGCGACAGCTATGCGGTCCGCACAACTGAAATGCGATCGCATATTGGACCGCATAGTTGACCTCAAATGGGGAAGTGATCTGCCCGTGTATGCGACCATTATGTGGTCTGAATACACGTTATGCGATCGCATAGTGCGTCACATAACACCTAGTTTCTGAAAAATTTTATTCTTTAAGTCACGGGGGTACTTTTTACTCAATTTAGGTCTGTTTAAAAAAAATTCCGCAATAAAAAAAACTCGGGGATTCATTCGGGCATTATCTTAAAACGAGAAAACTTTACAGGTCTTTACATCCTCCCCCCGTTAAAATCATTCGTCCTCGAATGAGGGTTTTGGAAATCAATTAGTTTTGAAAGCCTGATATGCAACTTCTAGATTTTCACTAACTCCAATATTTCAGAATTTTTTTTGCCAGAGTTCCCTTTGTAATTAGACCAACCTACTTGTCAGAGAGCCCCCAAAACACATTTCCAAGCACCATTAAACAGTTTTAATCACCCAATAACTCACACACAACGTTGTTACCTCAAAAATTTGCAAATATTCAATCATTTTGTCAACTACACATAGTTCTTTCTTCTTATACCATAAATTTGCACATGGTTCACATTTTTGCACATAACTTGGTCGTTTTAATGAGTCCCATACAACCCAATCACCTCAATACACTATATTCGTTTCAATTAATCATTACCAACCTACACTACCATTAATCAATTGCCTAACACATAAGTTCCACAAAACTTTCATTTACGTCAAGGGTTGCACACTACCCAAATAGAACCGCGGGTTCAGTTTTAGAACACATTGGGAGATTACAACAATAAGGCAATTAGGGGAAGATGGGGGTGCTTTTGCACAAAACCGGACATAAAATATGATTTTCTTAGAGATGACAGTTCTGACGAACACTACTAGACTTATTCAAACAAATGGGGATATTTTTCTTTCATCTCATTTTCCGCTTGCCATGTGGCTTCCTCAATATGCTGACTTCGCCACAATACTTTAACTGAAGCAATTTCTTTGTTCCTCAATCTATGGACTTGTCAATCAAGAATAGCAATCGGAACCTCTTCATAGGATAATTCATCATTAACCTCAATAGCCTCAACTGGAACGATGGCTGATGGATCTCTAACCACTTTATTCAACATGGACACGTGGAACACTGGGTGCACTAATGACAATTCAGGGGTAATTCCAATCTATAAGACACTTGTCCTATCCTTTGAGCAATCCGATATGGCCCGACATACCTTGGGCTCAATTTCCCTTTCTTCCCAAACCGCATCACTCCCTTCATGGGAGATACCTTCAAGAACACCCAATCATCAACTTGGAATTCCAATTCTCTTCGACGAATGTTCGCATAGAATTTTTGATGGCTCTGAGAAGTTTTCATCCTTTCCTGAATGACTTTGACTTTTTCCAATGACTGGTGCATAAGATCTGGCCCTGACAATTCTGCTTCACCAACCTCGAACCACCCAATCAGAGATCTCCACCTCCTTCCGTACAATGCCTCAAATGGGGCCATCTGAATACTAGCATGAAAGTTGTTATTGTAAGAAAATTTGATAGGCGGTAAATGATCATCCCAACTACCCTTGAAGTCCAACACACAAGCCCGTAACATATCTTCAAGCGTCCGAATAGTCCGCTCTGCCTGACCATCAGTCTGCGGATGGAAAGCTTTGCTGAGATTTACCTGAGTATCCAAACCTTGCTGAAATTTCCTCCAAAAATTAGCCGTGAACTGGGCTCCTCGGTCTGAGATTTCCTTGGTATACAACTGGGCGTACTATTCTGCAGTATCGGTGGACTTGACCGGCAAGAAGCTAGCTGGTTTCGTGAGTCGATCCACTATCACCCAAATCGAGTCGAACTTGCGCTGAGTGCGAGGTAACCCTACCACTAAATCCATGTTGATCATTTCCCATTTCCACATTGGAATTTCCATAACTGAGTTAGCCCACCAGGCCTCTGATGCTTGGCCTTCACCTACTGACAATTCGGACATTTAGATACAAATTCTGCCACACCTCTTTTCATACCGCTCCACCAATAAACTTCCCGGAGATCTTGATACATTATCGTAGAAACTGGGTGCACGGAATACCTGGAATTGTGAGCTTCCGCCATCACCCTCTCTCGAAGATTATCCACATCAGGAACACATAGCCTTCCCTGGCACCGCAAAACACCATCATCGCTCCCGAGTGAAAATGCCAAAATCTTTCTATTCAAAACTTCCTCCTTCAACTGCGCCAATGCTGGATCAATAAACTGCTTCTCCTTGACTTCTCCTACAATTGATGATTCTGCCCCATTATTCACCATGACTTTCCCCTCGTTTGAGGTCGAGAGACAGACCCCCAGACTAGCCAATTGACAAACCTCCCGAGCCAACGACCTCTGATATTCCTCCAAATGAGCTAGACTACCCATAGACTTCCGACTGAGAGCGTCGGCCACTACATTTGCTTTCCCTGGATGGTACAAAATGTTCATATCATAATCCTTAACCAATTCTAACCATCGGCCGCTATCTTAAATTCAATTCCTCCTTCTTGAAAAGATATTGGAGACTCTTGTGGTCTGAGAACATGTCCACATGGATCCCATACAAATAATGCCGCTAGATTTTTAATGCAAACACAACTGCCGCGAGTTCTAAATCATGCGTCAGATAATTCTTCTCGTTATTCTTGAGTTTCCTGGAAGCATAGGCTATAACCTTCCCGTGTTGCATCAACGCACATCCCAAACCAACCCATGAAGCATCACAATAAACCACAAATCCCTCCGTGCCTTCTGGAAAAGTTAACACTGGTGCTGAAGTCAATCTTGATTTCAATTCCTGAAAGCTCTTCTCACAAGCGTCGGATCATTGGAACTTAATTGCCTTCTGCGTCATTTTATTCAATGGGGAGGCGAGGGTAGAGAACCCCTCCACAAATCTCCGATAATACCCGGCTAGACCCAAGAAACTGCGAATCTCTGTCGGGGTCGTTGGTCTAGGCCAATACTTTACCGCTGTGATTTTCTGGGGATCAACCTTAATCCCTTCTCTGGAAACAACATGACCCAAAAATGTGACTGACTCCAGCCAAAATTCACATTTTGAAAACTTGGCATACAATTGGTGCTGAAGAAGAGTCTGCAGAACTGCCCTGAGGTGATTAGCATGATCCTCCCGACTTCGCGAGTAGACAAGGATGTCATCAATAAAAACAATCACAAAGGAGTCAGGAAACGGTTTGAAAACCTGATTCATAAGATCCATGAAATCCACTAGAGCATTGGTCAGTCCAAAGGACATTTCCAAAAATTCAAAATGGTCATAACGAGTTCTGAAGGCGGTCTTAGGAATATCTTGCTCTCTGATCTTAAACTGGTGATACGTCGACTGTAAATCAATTTTGGAGAAGAACCTCGCGTCCTGCAATTAGTCGAACAAATCATCTATTCGAGGCAATGGATACTTGTTTTTGGTAGTGACTTTGTTGAGCTGCCGATAATCAATACACATTCGAAGTGACCCATCCTTCTTCCTGACGAAAAGAATCGGAGCGCCCCACGACGACACACTCGGCCGAATGAACCCCTTCTCTAATAAGTCTTTCAACTGTTCCTTTAATTCCATCAACTCTGTTGTTGCCATTCTGTATGGTGGAATAGATATTGGTTGCGTATCTGGAAACATATCAATCCCGAAACCGATCTCTCTATCTAGCATAATCCCTGGAAGCTCGTCAGGAAATACTTCAAAAAAATCATTCACGACTGGGACGGACTCGGGGGCAGACACTTCTGAAGTGGTTTCCGCAACCCGGACAAATTGATAAACACACCCCCTTTTAATCATCTTTGAGGCCTTAAGGTAGGAAATAAACCTACCCTTTGGCACCACACTATTCCCTTTCCACTCAATAACTGACTCATTAGGAAACTCTAGTCTCATAATTCTGGTTCGGCAGTCAAGTTTAGCAAAGCACGAGTAAAACCAATCCATTCCCATGATAACATCGAAATCTACCATCCCTAGTTCGATAATATCGGCCGTGGTATCTCGACCACACACCGTGACAACACAATTCCTATAGACTCGTGCGGCTGTAATGGAATCACCAACCGGAGTCGAAACGGAGAACGACTCATGAAGTTGTTCGGGTTCTATCCCAAAACTTGAAACAATAAATGGGGGTAACATAGGACAAGGAGGACCCTGGATCAATAAGAGCATAACAATCAAGGGCTTGAACATCCAAAATACTTATAACAACTTCTAGAGAAGCCTCCGCACTCTGGCGACCACTCAAAGCATAGAACCTGATGGGTCCACCTCTACCAAGAGATCCACCTCTAACTGCACCACGCCCTGCTGGAGCTGGAGGACGTACTGAAGATGCGGCGATTGAAGAACCGGACAACTGAGCAAAACCACTACCCATGTCCTGACTAGGCGCACGACAATCCCGCCGAATATGACCTCTCACCCCACACCAGTAGCATACCCGGATATCTAGGTAACAAGGCTCGGTATGGAACCTCCCACACTTAGGGCACGTAGCCCTCCTCTACTGCTGGAACCTCCCTCCTGGACGACCAGACTGATGGGGTCTCCTACCGTCTGATCCTGGTCCCGAGCGACTTCTCTGCTGATAACGGTGCACTGATGGCGGTACACTGGATGAGGACTTAGCATAAGACTGGGATGGCCCTGATGGTCCTCTCCCCTGAACTGGTCTCCCTCCTCCAACTGAACTCCCCGAGTGGCCCGCTGACCGGGCCCTGCTGCTATTCTCCCTCTCCGACCTTATCTTCAATTTTCTAGCCTCCGTGGCCTGGGCGAATCCCACTATCCTACCATAATTCATGTCGGAGTGCAAGGCAGCTGTAGCAGCTTTATTCACAACCAAGGGACTGAGGCCCTGAAAAACCCATCGAACTCTGGCATCCATAGTCGATACCAACTGAGGAGCGTACTTGGACAACCTCATGAACTCCATGTGGTACTCCCACACACTCATGTTACCTGACTTGAGAACCTCAAACTTCGTGGTACGAGCTGCCATAGTCTCGGCAGGCAAGAAGTGATCCATGAAAGCATCAACGAACTCATCCCATCTCGCCGGAGGACTTCCCTTCCTACGGTAATCCTCCCACATCTCGAACCAGGAATACGCTGATCCCCTCAACCTGTAAGATGCTAACTCAACCCCCTCTTTCTCTGTATCCTTCATAACCCGAAGCGTCTTGTACATTTCATCTAGAAAGTCCTGCGGATCGGCCTCTAGATCAATACCTGAGAACTCTGGAGGGGCCAACCGTAGAAACTGGTTGACTCTGGAACCGGCGAAATCTCCCTGTCCGCTTGAGGACGCAGGGGCAACATGAGATCTTTGGGCCTGAGAAGCCACTAACTGGGTCAACATATGAATAGCTCCCCTGAGGTCCCCATCGGAAGTACCGGGACCTGGAGCTGGAACCGAAGAAGGATCAGGAATATAGGCGGGAGGGATTGTAGCACCCTCGCCGCAGCAGGAATAAGAACACTCTGATCTGGAACAGATAGGCCAGATAGATTCAAGGTCGGGGATTCTCTCTCACCCGCACCATCGGGTACAAAATTTATGGCCACACTTGGGGCGGCATTGGCCTCTAGGCCGAGTCGAGCTCTATTCTTTGGTGCCATCACTTAAAATTTTGGAACAGAGCACGAGTTAGACAAGAATATTCTCACTTTCCACTTCACCACACAATATAGAATAACAATGAAAAAGGTGTTCCCTAAATGTCCATGTAGCCCCCTAATTATAGATGTGGTCGACAACACACCGATAAGAACAGCTATACTGGACACGGCTCCGAAAAATCCTATGACACTTTTAAAACCTTAGGCTCTGATATGAAGTTTTTCAAGCCCCAAAAGTCGAGGGACGCGACCGACACTCAACCGGGTGACCCCAGTCAAGCGAACCTGATTTTCCTTTCCTACCCAACACGCTTCCCCGTGTTTATATCATCCATTATTTATGTGAAATAGTGAGATAAGCTTAAAAGTGTGTGATTACCACAATAAGTCCAATTTTTCCTCATTTTACATTATTATACTAGATTTCCCAAAACATACTTAATAGATAAACACTTCCCAATACGGACCCTGATTACGAGCAAATACAACCACTGCCCAAAATATACATATACACCCACATAGTGTCTACGGAGCCTCTAAGAGTACTAGGAGTTTATACAATCTTGCCGGAAACAAGGCCCCGGCTATACTTAAAATACATAATATACTCAAAAGGAGATGGAATGAACTACACATGCCCCCGAGAGGAGGTGGGGCTCACCAGTACAGCTGAAAAAGGTGAGGAGAAAGCACTATAACGGCAAGTTGAGCTACCTGCTATGGACCCACCTACATCCACATAAAAGATGTAGCGCCCCCTACAAAAGGGACGTCAGTGCTGTGGAATAGTACTAGTATGTATGAACAAACTTTATCCCAAGTACAATCAAACAATGCACAATTAAGAGACAGCAATAAAACCAATCAATCAATGCTCGTGGAAAGAAACAACCAAAATCAACAAGTTTCACAATCTCTCCTTTTCCCCTTTCAACATCACCATATTCAAGAGTTTCCCAGATTTTTCATTTGGATAGTGATAATGATCACATTCCATCCTTATTACCTCGACCACCCTTATTACCTCACATCTCATCAAGCTTATTACTTCGTGTTGCGGCGCAACCTGATCCCACCTGAGAATCATATTTAATAACAGCAACCACAAACAATTACATCATAAGAATTATCATTTCAAGGAATCACAAGTTCACGTCCACAATTCATATATTTGGACCCAAGGCACAGTAATTCTCCCCAAGTAGTAATTCATATACAAGGCATTGCCATAATTGTTCAACTCATTCACATCATTTCACAATACCCTTTTTCATTACTTACTACGCACGGTTTTCTTTTGCCATTATATACATTCCCACACTTTGGCACATTAACCTTCTTTCATTCATTAACACATACTTTCATATCGATACCCTCGAGCACTTACAAGCTTTTTCACATAATAAGATAGGCACATCAAAACACTTTACACGATCTCATATAACACGGTAGTATGTCAATCAACTAGGACACTCAGAGAATAGCATCTTACGTCTCAACACATTTGAACAATCAATTCACATGTTTTCAAACAAAGTACACATACCGTATGCTTGGACTCAACAAGAGAATTCTACAAAGGTTAAAGTTAGCCATACATACCTCGAATCGGGATTTTTCCTTAATTTCTATCTCAAATCACCGGGCCTTCTAGCACCTTCAATCTAATTCACAATGTGGCACATTTAAACTTAGAATTAGGAATCATGAACATGCCTTGAACTCATTTGAGCTTTATATCAAACACTAGGTGTTCCTTTAGATTAAATTACCCTTTTTTAGTGAAAGGTTACTCCAACTTATTTTCCTTTATTAGATTATGATAAATTGGGTACATGCATGCAAGATTCTTAACCCCATATTTATGAACTATCCTACCCATGTTTCATTTTAACCAAAATCTGGAAATTAAGGTTAATGAGGTAGAAGCTCACCTCTTAGAGTGAAGAAATTTGTGTTCTACTTGATTAATTCCAAGCTTGAGTGATGAAGGATGACCAATTTGATGAAGTTGGGACTTTCTCTATCTAGAACCCACTCTTTCCTCTTTCTAATATATCAGAAAAAATGGTTAAAAATGAAGGGGAGGGGTACTTTAATGAATTGGGGTCGGGTTTTAAAAAAAAAAAAAAAAAAAAAGCCCGACACAGGAATGCGGTCAGGAATGTGATCCCATTCCTGACATGCGGTCCGCAGAATCGACCACATAATGGCCCTCAAGATGGGCCAAAATTCAAAACACACTGCCCAGGTATGCGACCATTGTGCGGTCCGCATACACATTATGCAATCGCATAACTACCCTCCCAAAATCAAAGGCAACAATGCGAAAGCTATGCGGTCCATAGAACTGAAATGCAATCACATGTTGGACCGCATAGTTGACCTCAAATGGGGCAGTGATCTGCCCGTGTATGCGACCATTATGCAATCCGCATACACGTTGTGCGATCGCATAGTGCATCGCATAACACCTACTTTCTGGAAAATTTTATTCTTTAAGTCTCGGGGTACTTTTTACTCAATTTAGGTCCGTTTAAAAAAAATTTCCACAATAAAAATAACTCGGGGATTCATTCGGGCATTATTTTAAAACGAGAAAACTTTACGGGTCTTTACAACACCGCAAGACCAATGCGTGAATCATTATCATACACTGTATAAGGCCCCTAACCCGTGGGCAACACCGAAACTAGTGCTGCAATAGACGACCACTCATCTGCAAGGTGACAATAGTATTCTAACCTTATCACATGGGGAAAAACATCCCGCACCATGTCTGTATCATCATCACAACATAGTGCCCAACTGATATCGAGTACTCAAAAATCGCGTACAGATTGAGTAGGAAAGAAATTCAGATATATGATTTAAGTCGAGATAAAGTCACACGATAAGGAGCCAAGAAAGGGAAAGCTCCCTAGATTCCTATAGCCCCTCGAAGATAAGTGCCGACGTTTAGGCACAGATCTGCAAGACTCTATTAGGCCTTCCATGCCTTCTGAGACCTATGAAACCTAATACTATGATACCAACTTGTCACGATCCAAACATTTTACCAAAATCGTGATGACGCCTAACACCGCTTACTAGACAAGTCATCAAGGATTATGCAAAAACAGACTTCAACAAAGATAAGAAATTATCTCGAAAGCTGAATAGTATAATTAACTGAAGTAATGATGTAAATACACTAAAATCACCACAAGACGTGGTGTCACCGAGTACATGAGCTCGATAGAATGTTAAATGCAAAGTCGGAACAAGATACAATTTTGTTTGGAAGACTAAACAATAAGAACAAAAGATAAAAGAAGGGATTTCAAGGCCTGCGAACAGAACAATGGTGCTACCTCGAAATCTCCAAGATAATATGGATACAGTTCGCTGACAAATACGCTATCAGAAATACCTAGATTTGATGTACAAAGCATACTATGAGTACAACCGACCCCATGTACTCAATAAGTAATAAACCTAACCTCGAACTAAAAGCAGTGAGGAGCTTAGCAAGTTCTGTTGCTAACTTTCCACAGCCATAAATAGCAATAAAAACAGAATAATAGCATATAAAAAACAACTCAAATAATAGCAGGCTCAACTTAACACAACAGGAGAAAAACTAGACATGCTTTTCAGATATAACAATCGCGACGTCAACTTCCACAGAATTCACTTAGACGGGTATTTAACTAGATAAGACTGTCATCTCAAGCTTTAAACACCAAGTAGAGATATAGAAGACCAATTAGCATGAGGAATAACAACTCTATGCCTTCTTGTCAGATATTCATGCCAAATCTACAAAGAATCACAGTTTAAACATCAAGTATACCAATACTCATCATATTAAAAGTACCTTGGAATATAGTGCTCCTTAATCATAGTCTCATCACTCTCATGGTGCGTCGCATAATGCCAATGGATCCTCACACACACATATATACACACTGTTAGCGTTGAACGAGAGACTGATATAAGTCCCTCACACATCACGTAACATGTTCCTGCACTCACAGGCACACAGACCACGGGTTATAACCTGACTCCGGAGGGACAAATCCTAGTCCGAGCACTGATCGGATAAAAGTCGACGATCATCATAACTTAGCCCAATATAATCTAATGCACGCATCACCTCACTATCAATATAAATATGGCTTTATAGCCCTAGCTCACTCAATAATCGGCTCAAATCTCAATATACCAACATCTTAAAGCATCAAAATGAATATACCACATGGATTATGAAAACGTGTCACAAAATCCACTCAATACAAAATCACACTAGTAAGGATGCTAACAACATGAAGTTTTGTGGGTTTAGTTTGCTTAGAGGAGAAAATCCTACAAGAGGCCTAGAAGTCATAAGGAATAAGCACTGTACTGGCAGCGAGCTCTAAGGTTTGGCTTTTTTCTCTTATTGACTTTCTTGAGTCAATGTCGTATTTTGTGTGCTTGGTTAGATCTCCTAAACTAATGTAACTCCAGGAGTCTCGTCTTATTCCCGAGGAGATGTTTGATCTCACGAGTCTAGGGAGGTGGTGGATGACAAGATAGCTCACCAAGAACATTAGGGGATGTTAGGTAGAGCACGATTTTGATGTAGGCCGCGAGAGCGGCACCAAATCGAGGCAAACTCTAAATACTAGATATAATCTCAAAATAACAAGGGGCAAGGCATGTAAAGGTGCACGTCAAACAAGGTATCTGAACTGAAATGTAAGAAAACGTGCAAAAGAAAAGGTCGGCTTTCCTTTTTGCTAACGATTCCAAAGATTCTATCATCTAACGTTGAATTCTTGACGGGACGAGATAGCATGTAAGAAGAATACAGAGACGGTGATATAACATGATGATATAATTTCATGATTGAAAAGTAAGACGACAACTAAGGCAAATAACTCAACATAGCAGAAGTAGCTCTATCATGCCTTAACACATACGCAAATAGCCTAGACATGATTTCTAGCATGAATGATAGTTCATGTAGTCATTCAAATGGAGAAAATACGATATCAAAGAAACATGATAGTGGATAAGGCATATAATGGCCTAAAAACTACCCGAATGATCAATAATCTTGGTGCACACATATACGCCCTTCACCCAGCATGTGTGTCACCACCAGCATATAACATATACCACAGCCAACGAGGAATTACCCTCAAACCAAGTTTAGACAAGTTACTTACCACATCCGTGCTAGTCTTCTACCTAAAATCGCATCAAACCCTCGGTCTGTCTCTCCAATCATGTAAATCAAAGCCAAACATCATCCAAGAAAGTCAATAGTTCCATAAAAAAAGATCTCAACCCATAAAGCTCCGATCTTTGACGAAATTCTCAGAAGTTAACAAAAGTTATCCCGGGGCCACGTGCCCGCGATCTGAAGCCAATACCGAAATCCCATGACCCATAACTTGTCGAGTCCAAATATGTAATTAGTTTCCAATTTTGAGTCCAAATCGGTGCTCAAATTCCTAATATACTCTCTTAAAGTGTAGTAAAAAACTCAAATTTTTATTCCTTAGATTCACCAACAAAGGCCAAAATCGAAGATTAAATTATGAATACAATAAAATTCAAGCTAAGAACACTTACCCAATCCAAGTGAGTGAAAATTGCCTAAAATATTTCCCCAATCCGAGCTCCCTATCTCAAAATATAATAAAATAAGCTAAACCCTCGCTCTTAAACTTTGCCCGATGCTTTTGCACCTGCGACCCAATATGCCACTACTGCAGCGTCACCTTAGCGACCAAATTATGCTCTTCACTAAAACTCTTGCATCCTCGCACCTACAGAGCACAACTTCGCATCTGCGATCCCGCAGGTGCGACAAGCCATTTGCTTCTACGAAAATCCTTGGTCTGCCCGCCTTCAGTTTTGCGGTCCAAACTCCGCAGATGCGCTAAAGTATTCACATCTACGGACCTCCCCCCAACCATGTTATGATTATGTATACTTCACCCATGTTTCAGAGACCTCGCACCTGCAGCCAAAGCTCTGTAGGCGCGACATACTAGAACCAGTCCTGCCCATCCTTCTCCTAAATGCCCCGAAATCCATCTGAAAACTCTCGAGCTCCTCGGGACCCCGTATGCTCATACCAACCAGTCCCAAAACATAACTTGGACCTGCTCGTGGTCTCATATCACACAAAATAACATCAAAGCCACAAATCATATCTCATTCTAAACTTAATGAACTAATTAAACTTCCAACTTCCAATCTTATGTTGAACCACATCTAACCAACTCAGAATGACCTCAAATTTTGTACACAAGTAAATAATTATGTAACAAACCAATTCCAACTCCAAGAATAACAATACAAAACCGATAGCCTCAAAGTCAATCCCTGGTCAAACTTGTAAACTCTCACATTCTTCAAATTGCCAACTTTCGACAATTAGAGCCAAAACCTTCTAGGAACATTCAAATCCAAATACGAACATACGCCAAAGTACAAAATCATCATAGGAACCTATTGGAACAATCAAAATATGAATCTGAGATTGTTTACTCAAAAGTTAAACCTTGGTCAAATCTTCCAACTTGAAGCTTCTGAATTGAGAATTACCCTTCCAAATTCACTCTGTACCTTACGAAAATGAAAACTAAACATTCATGTGAATCATAATACATAATGTGAAGCTACTGAAGGTCTCAAACCATTGAATGAAATGCTAATCTCAAAATGACTGATCGTGTCGTTACACCAACGTTGATAGGGTACCCCTCCATGATAGATGAAATTATTATAGCTAGCTCCTGAAGCACACGGTTTTCACTCAAACATGGCTCAAGCCTAGAACACACAGAGGACTTCCACCCCTTATATTCAAAGATGAAAGTGTTTCTGTTTCTCATCCCAACAACTATCCATGAAGTAGAGCATTAGGTGCTAGAATTCTTGCCAACCAACGACTGTGCCACATCCTTTTCCTCTAACTTAGACAAGTATTTATTTGAATCCACATCATGAAATCCCAGATACTCATTCAATGTTTTTTGATCGAAGCAAACTTTCAGATTTCGCACCTAGTGACCTTGGACCTCTTTATGATCCTACCCGCATTTGCATAAATTAATGAACAAGATGCTCTTTCACATCAACTAATCGCTCATTTAAAGACATTCACTCATTTATTCTAGTGAATTTCTCCAAGAAAGCCAGATTATATTTGTCATATCTTTGGTGCTAATTGTCCTCTCATAATTTATTTATTGCTCTTTCCACCTCCACCTGTAGTCCAAATAGGCATTCCAGCTCAGGAATTGATCTCTCTGAACATCTTTATTGGACATGTATTTTCCATCCCGAGTCCTAACAACATGGACACAATCATCAAGGTCCTCTTCGACATGCAAATTCTCCCTAACTATATCAGTGTTATGCTCATGACTTGAGCTTTAGTCACCCTTGAGGTGGATTATTGGTATTGGGACTCATAGTTCCCCTTGGATTGAGCTTGATGTTCATTTTTCTCCTCAGACTGAGCAAGAGAGTTCTCCTCAGAATCTTCCCTAAAGGGGGAATAAAATCAAAGTCATCTTGGGAACGCCTCTCCCTCGGCCCACAGTCTTCTTCTTGCTTATCAATTTTGGTACAGCAGGTGGCAAAGCACCTTTACTCTACCCCTAGTTCTTCCGAGTCCACCTCGACCCTTAGAAGCTTCACCTTTTCCCTTTGATCAAACCATTTTGCCTTGTAGAAGAACAAAGAATCATAGCATGATGAGTTTCAAGCTGTATAACTCAAATCTATAATGTCGATCAAGTGGTTAGAACCTCAGAAGAGTCAAAGAGCTTACATGATTGTAGTTTGCAGCAGGAATAAGATTAGGGGTATTGCGGTCCGCAATTGGAGCATTGGTGTCTGTAATTAGAACATTGCAGTCTGCATGGGAGGATTGCGGGTTGTAGTTCTAGATCGCATATGTGGATTACTTCAGCTATTCAATGACTTCATAGAATGCCAACTCTCGGATGGTTCAAGCAGACCTGTTTGTAGGTCATATTGCGGTCACACAAACTGATTCTAATTGATAATTCAGGAATTCAAAGATTACTTATTTCTAACCAGAGTTTTGCAGTTCGTACCAAAAAATGTATGGTCCGCATTTCCTAGAGGAAGTTTCAACATAGTTTTGGGGTCCGCACTTGAAAAAGTGCACTCTACACTTCTAGGAGGAAGTACAACAGGGACCTAATGCCTAATCTCAATATGTTCGAACACAAATCAGCATATAGCACCTTGAAAATGTTTAGCATGCATGATTAAATCCTCTATGTTCCACCATTAACCCATATGCTTTAAGGAATCCCAAAAAAACACCAAAAATAATTGAAGCTAGAATATGGCTAAAAAGAGATGAAATGAATAAATAAAAACTAAAATCAAAAGAAAATCGATGGAAGTAAGGCTAAAAAAAATAGTGTGATTCAGCGATACAGACTTGATGAAATTCTCCCTAGTAGTATGCGCTATAGTTCAGAGAGTGAGGGAAAGGAAAAAAAATTAAAATTGAAATTCGACTGGCTTTTAAAGTGATGGGTCAGATTGCAATTGGGGATGTATGTCCGCAATTGTGCAACGCGATCTACACTTGATTACTTGGAGCCCTTATTTAGTGTAAGTTTCCTTTGTACAGTCTGCACTTCTGAAAGTGCGGCCGCAATATTCACCTCCTGAACATCAAGCCTAAGAGCTACTTTTGTGGTATGTAACGACCCGACCAGTCGTTTTGAGCTCTAGCACATCGTTCGATGATTTAAAGCCTTAAGTAGCTTCACTTTGTGTTTTATAACTTGTATGTGTTGTGAGAATTTAATTTGGGAAGTTCGGAGTTGATTCAGAAGGAAAATTCTCAATTCGGAATATTTAAGTCGGAATAGTTGACCAAGGTTTAACTTTGAGTGATTCACCTCGGAATTGGAATTTGAAGGTTACAATAGGTTCGTATGATAATTTTGGACTTGGTAGTATGTTCGGGTTGAGTATCGGGTAGTCCGGGAGGATTTCAGCATTTATTGTGGAAAGTTGGCATTTTGAAGGTTTTAGAATTGCTTAAGTCTGGTTTGACACAGACTTTAGCGTTATCAATATCCGTTTGGGATTACGAGCCTTGGAATAGGTTGGTAGCGTGATTTGTGACTTGCACGTAAATTTTGGCGTCATTCTAAAATGTTTAAGTATAATTCAGAAGCGTTCGTCGAAATTGACTGTTTGAAAGTTGAAAGAAGAATCATGATTGTCGATTCGTGCTTTTGATTTTATTTGTGGCATTTCAAGACTTTGGATAAGTTTTGATAAGGTATTTGGACTTGTTGGTGTGATTGGACGGGGTCCCTGGGGCCTAGGGTGTGTTTTGCGATGGTATCAGACCAAGTTTGGAGGTTTGTCACTGCTGAGATGCTGGTTCTAGTGTTGTTCTTCATGAACACAGAGGGGTTCTAGCATTTGCTAAGGAGGATTTGAGTTGGAAGACAGATTGTTCATCACGTTTTCAGTGTAGGACTCGCGTTCGCAAAGTCATGGGAAGTAGCTCTACGCATTCACATTCAAGGGCTCGTGTTCGCGGAGGGGAGGCTGGGCCTGGGAGGCTTAAGCCTTCGCGTTTGCGGGCAGGATGTCTCATTCACGAAGCATTTCCTAGTACAGTGTCGCATTTGCGAGCATTGGCTCGTGTACACGGAGAAGAGATTTGGTGTTGGGGCCGATTGCTCTTCGCGAACGCAATGGACGGGACGCATTCGCGAAGAAGGGTCGACTGGGCGGTGAGCTTTTATTTCGGGACTTAGGCCATTTGTCTCACCTTTTTCATTTGGTTGGGCAATTTTTGGAGCTCTTGGAGGGAAGATTTTCATCTGCTAATAAGTAATCCCCACATATTGTAAGTTAATAACATGGATTCTATAAGGATTTAACATGGAAATTGTGTAAAATTATGGGTTTTTTGAATAAAAACCTAGAAATCATGATTTTTGGATTTTGACCACGAAATTGGACATGGAATTTTGGAATAAATCATGTATTTGAGTCTGTGGCATTGTGGGTAAAGTTTATCTTTAAAAATTTTGAAAACCTGGCACGTAGCCCGAGGGTTGACTTTCTTGACTTTTCTAGTTGAGTTGGGAATTGTTATAAATTAATTAATTATGAGTGTCGAACAATATTTTCATTGGTTTGCATGTTGTTTGACTAGTTTCGGATCGTTTTGTTTTGAATTGAGGAGTTAGAAAGGCATTTGAGTCGGTTATTGGAATTTCAAAGCGAGGTAAGTCTCCTATCTGACCTTGTGAGGGAGGAACTACCCCGTAGGTGTGTATTTGTTATGTGCTACTTGTTGTTGGGGCCACGTACGCATGAGGTGACGAGAGTCCATACGTAGCTAATATCGTGTTATGTCCAGGTAGACTTAAGACTTTATCATGCAACACTTGTAGTATCTAAATTCAACTTGTTAGTTTAATTACCTAAGATTTATAAATGAAATGTAATTGGAGATCAAGTTAGATTGAATCTCATTACCTTGACATGTTGGCAAGATATTCAAAAATTGGTTAAAAGTCATGATTACTTTACGTTCCCGTTTATAAGTCAAAAACACGTAGCCCGTAGTTCGATAAGTTTCTTCTCTTCCTTGGGATTGGGTAGTACGACCTCGTCAGTGTATGTACACAACTATATGGATTGGGCCGAATGACCTCGACATAAATTTTGTACGTAAAATCGTTAGGAGTCTAATTACCCACGAGATTACCCTCTTTATTGAATTTGGAAATTTCATAATATTTCTCTATGAGCTGAGATCGAATATTTAATTGATGGTTCTTATATTGTTGAGATAGCATGTGGCACCAGGGCATTTTAAAATCGAAGATATTTTTCTAACGGATTTTGTTATCAATTGTTCCTTGCCCTATTGATCTTGTTTTATTTCATGCCTGCTTATGATTCCTGCACATTATCTTTTGGACCTCTAGTAGGCCCCTCATCACTACTTATCCGGGGTTATGCTAGATACTTACTGGGTACGTTGATTTACGTATTCATGCTATACTTCTGCACTATATGTGCAGGATCTTACATGTTCATTTGGTGGTCATCCTAGCACGTAGTCGCAATCACTAAGGGGACTTGATGGTGAGATGCTTTCTATGCTACACACCACAGCCTTCAGAGTCTTTATCTTATTTATTTACTTCATAGTGTCAATTTCATATTCTAGACATGTGTTGTATTATTATTGCACTCTTTAGCAGATGCTCATGCACTTGTGACACTGAGTTTTGGGATATTTTAGTTTTATAATTTACTAATTATGTATGTATCCATGATCCTAAATTTGTAAATTTCTTCATTTAATAAAATTCATGATTTCAAAATTTATGAAATGAATAAATGAGTTGGTAGTTCACCATAAGCTTGCCAAATGGTGACGTTGGGCGCCATCACGACCTATAGTGGGTTGTGGGTCGTGACAACTTGGTATTAGAGCTCTAGGTTCACATGGGTCTCACGAGTCATGAGCGAGTCTAGTAGAGTCTTGCAGATCGATACTGAGATGTCTGTATTTATCTTCGAGAGGCTACAGTGCTGTTAGGAGCACTTCCCTTCTTGATTAATCGTCGTGCAACTCGATTCCGTTGAAGCTTATGCCTTCATTTCCTTCCTACTCATTCTTATACGATGATGCGCTCTTGTTATCAATTGGGCATCGAGGAGTTATAGTGATACTGCAGATGTGGTGCGGGATGTTTCTCCCCGCGTATTCGAGCAGGCTATTATTATCTTATTGTGGAAGGGAGCTCTGTCATTTCAGCCCAATGCTAGTGTTTCCTATGTTTTTGAGGCTATGCATAGTGTATTATGATGTTCATGTATTGTTATCGCGCAATGTTGGTGTGAATGGTAGAGTGCTTATTTATGTGTCGTAATAGTGGATGACTCGGAAGAAGGATTTCTTGACTCATGGTTTAAAAGCTCAGCATTTTATTCAGGTCTTGGTTGACGGAGTAATGATATTTGATATTTTGGAACGTGGTGGAATTCTCATTGCGGTGTGGTGTCATCATCGTTCTTGGAACAAATTAAGGCTCATCGGTGTTATGGTCTCCTTTGAATTAGCTCCAGGGCAGTCTGTTATGAAATGGTGCCAAAGCAGCGGTTATCAGAGATGCCGATGTATGGTGGATTCAGAGTCGAAAAATTATTTCTACTGTGATGACTCGAGAGAGATGATCTTCGAGGAGGTTTAGAATTGGTAGAAATTTATTAATCGGGTACTACAAAGATGGATTATGGTTGGAGGCAGTATTTGGGCAGCAAAGGATGAGAAATGACATGGTTGGAGGTGTATCGTGGAGGTTGAATTGCGAGAGGTCGAGTAGTCCGCTTCGAAGGATGGTTAACTCAGAGTGGGAATGTTGGCATAACTATGGATTTCATGGTTGGATGGCCACATGCTTCCAGAAAGCTTGGTGCGTTTATGAGCATGGTGGACAATGGACTAAGTCTGTATATTTCATTTGAGATGGTCGCTTTGTGCTTCGGAAGTTTGAATATGACGGAAAGAGTTTTCTTGGGATGTAATATAACTTTGAGTTTTGGATGCATCGCTAGACCATAATTTGATGTTGGTCGGAATGAATGGGCGCTTTCGACTGGTGGGCGAACGTGGGCTCAAGAGGATTAGCTGATTTTGTAGTGGATGTAATCAGGGCAATGCCGTTGGAAGATGTTGATATGGGGTTACACATGTGGTCTATCTCCTGTGAGGTGTTAGGAGTTGCGTGATTTCTAGTAAGGTTCCTCTGAGGAACATTATTTTCTATCCAACATGAAGTATGTACGATGATGTGAACTAGAATTTCTTGAATAAGATGGTGTAGAGGTCAGGAGGTCGAGTGTGTGTTAGAAGATGATAATTCGAGATATGTTATGCAAGTTTAACAAGAGATTGCGAGGAATTTGGTGGAGAGACAATGTGAAATCATGGTAATCGAGGAGGTGGAGTCATTGTGATTATGGATTTATGTAATTGTGGCTTGAAGCTAAGTGGGGAGCCCACTATTTACGATTGGGGTCACGTGGTTGTGTGCCTTGGCAGTATCGGGTTGTCAGCACATTGGTAGATTAGTTATGACTAAGGAAAGAAAACATCAAGGTAAGTCGGGAAAAGGACTTGATGATTGTGTGCTACATTTCATCTGATCGATTCATGTGTAGATTTTTGGATGACTTAGAGTTTACGCTTCTTGTGGATGTGATGTACAAGGAAGAGAATTCATCTAATTGCTTCATTGGAAGTGTTCATGTGCTAGCAGAGCACCAATGGTTGGTTATATAATAGGGACCAGGTCAGAGTGGGTGACTCTCAACAATTGCTCTAATGGGTTCAAGAATGCAAGTGCAATATCTAAGGATTTTAGGTTCGTTATATGGATGACGACTGGGTTTTGCAGTAGAGTGTGAAGAATACTTGGGGAATTTCTATGTTATCATCGGGTCTACGGTGCATTTGTTATAGGAAACAATTTCGGGTTCGTAGAAGATCTTTCAGAATAGGTGCATCAGTTGGAGATACTATTGAGTGCACAGGGAGGGTATGAGATGGCTTATAAGTATTGAGACAATGCGGTCTCGCGGTTTGGGTCACTCGTGGATGAGTGTTGTTGGAGGTCCGTTATGTGTTTGAATAGGACTATTATTCAAAGGCAAGTCAAAAGTAAATTGGAAGAAGTTGGGTGAGCTAGTAATGGTTTGAATCAGCATGGGTATGGAAATGATCGGTTCCTTTGGTATGTTAAGCTATGCAGGTGATTCGTGGTTGTACGTGCAGGCTTGACAACTACCGTAGTTTGATTGATTTGGAGGTATTTGATTCTGATGGTGTTGCTATGTGTAAATGGATCTCGGGAGAGTTATGGCGGTTTCGAGTTCGACTTGAGGGTTGCATTTTCTGCGGTTATGGGAATTCGATTTCATGTTGCGATTGTTCTTCTGAATTGAGTTGGGTGAAATGGGTTCTAGCCGATGAAACGTTTATTCTATTGGTGGTTCAGGGGTTATCATGAAATTCTTGTACTCTCGCGTAGCGGCATGATAGGCGCAATGAGCGGTATGGAAATTAGAAGTTGAGGATCAAGTTTACAACTAGGTTTTTGTAAGAATGACAAGAGCTCAGAAGAGGGGGAAGGATTCAGATGTTCAGAGTAAGCTGGCATTATCTTAATGTCGCTTAAGGATGGTGTTATGTGGAAGAGGCATTATGCATTGGTTTGTGGATTCAGAAATAGCATGGTCGATTCTATTGATGTTCAGATTTTGCTACCTATTGCAGAAGGTTGTAGGAGTATATTCCCCGGGAAGATCGTATAAATGTGACGTGTTAGTCATTTGATTGTTAGAGACTGATATCGGGTATGAAGATTATGGTACTATCACTTATTGGAGAGTTTATGTTTGATGGACGTTCTATTCCTTTGGTTGTGGACAATTGATGTTTGTTCCGGATTGGACGGTTGCTCGTATGTGTCATGGAAAGGTCAATGTGGATCTTTGGATGGTTATTGACCTATTCTGGGATGATCGGAGTCGGCTTTGAGGCCTGTGGGTAGGCCTTATGTGGATGTGTATTTTATATCAGATCAGATATGCTTATTCAGCATAACATTGCTTACGGATAAGTCTTCGGATGTGGTGGATGATATTCCTGCCTTAGTCTATTTTGGTGCTACTCTTTTATGCCACGTGGGTTGCAAGACAACTTGACTATTCACCGTGTATTGTGGTCCGGTGTAGCTTGTGGTGTTATATGAGTGAGATGGTTCTCGAGATGCAGGTCGGTTATTTCACCTTAGTCGTGCTATAGCGCATGGCACTATCCGTCTCCACAGGGTTGTGTCTGTGCACTTGGTGTGCTTTTAGTCGATGTTGGGGAATTTTGTGGGTAGGAGCAGCTTGGCTCGGTAGATACTTCCTTACTGATGGTTATGCATGGATCGGGCGACACACCCCCATGAGTATCATGTTTGGTTCGGGTTGCACGTATGCAATAGTATCATGTTTGGATTAGGTTGCACGCTACAACAGTGAAATATTGAGTACGACTCCTTATACTTGTGCCTCATTTCTCATCTCTAAGATAGGTTCATAGCATCTGATCAAATATTTTATTTGTTACGCGGGTTGGGTATTTCTTTTCTAGAGTTCATTCTTCCTTATGGGTCATATTAGAATTGTAGCTTGTTAAAGCATTAATGGCATCATAAGAGATTTTAGCCGGTGTTTGAGGTGGCTTATTGCCCGAGTAGTTTGTACTAGATGATACGAGGTGTTTAGACCTGAGATCAGTGCGATCAGATTTATGTAAGATATATTGAAGAGAAAATGTCATTATTCAGTTAAAAGTGAGGTAAGGGTTCTTGTCAAGCAAAGAGACTCAATTATTTATTGATTTGGCGGGTGGTTATGAGCTTCTACGAGTTGCTTTCAGCGTTGCAGTATCGTGAGGGTTGGATCGGGGCTTATGCATGTTATGAGGTATAGTACAAACATCAGTTTAGTGGATTTACAACTTCTACGGTTGAAGGATGTTGTGTATGGGCATACGAATTATGTTGTGTATGATACGGTGTCCGTATGTTAGAATCAGGTCTCATACAAAATTCTAGATATTTGAAGTTGGCTTTAAGGCTTGTGGGCTAAGGTAGCAGGAAGGATCTTCTGTCGGGCTCCAGTGAGTGCGCTCATGTGGGTTGTGATAGCACGGGTAGGTTCACGAGGTGTTAAACAGTGATTTTGGAAAACTCCAGAACGGTCCTTGGCACATTCGAGGATGAACATTTGTTTAAGTAGGGGAGAATGTAATGACCCAACCGGTCGTTTTGAGCTCTAGCGCCTTGTTCGGTGATTTGAGGCCTTTAGTAGCTTCACTTCATGTTTTATGACTTGTACGTGTGGTCAAAATTTAATTTCGGGAAGCTCGGAGTTGATTCAGAAAGAAAATTCTCAATTCGAAAGCTTTAAGTTGGAAGACTTGACCAAGGTTTGACTTTTAAGTAAACAACCACGGAATCGGGATTTGAAGGTTCCAATAGGTTCGTATAATGATTTTGGATTTGGGAGTATGTTCAGGTTGAGTATCTGGTGGTCCGGGAGCATTTCGACGCTTATTGTGGAAAATTAGCATTTTGAAGGTTTTAGAATTGCCTAAGTTTTTTAAAGCAGACTTTGGTGTTATCGATGTTCGTTTGAGATTCTAAGCCTTGGAATGGGTTCGTATCATGATTTGTGACTTGCACGTAAAGTTTGGCATCATTCTGAAGTGTTTAAGTATGAGTCGGACGCGTTCATCGAATTTTAAATGTTTGAAAGTTGAAAGAAGGATCATGATCGTCGATTCGTGCTTTTGATGTTATCTGTGGTGTTTCAAGACATTTGGATGGACTTGTTGGTGTTATTGGACAGGGTCCCCAAGGCCTCGGGTGTGTTTCGGAATTTTATCGGACCAAGTTTAGAAGTTTGTTGCTGCTGATATGCTGGTTCTGGTGTTGTTCTTCGTGAACGCGGAGGGGTTCTTGAGTTCGCGAAGGAGGATTTGAGTTGGAAGATAGATTGTTCATTGTGTTCGGGGTGTAGGACTCACGTTCGCGAAGGCTTGGAAAGTAGTTCGTGTTAAAGGGCCCGCGTTCGTAAAGGGGAGGCCGGGCCTGGGAAATTTAAGCCTTCACGTTCGCGGATGGGATGTCGCGTTCGTGAAGCATTTCCTGGTATATTGTCGTGTTCGCGAGCAGTGGCTCGCGTTCACGAAGTAGAGGTTTTGTAGCCCATTTCTCTCACATTTTTCATTTGGCTGGGCAAATTTTGGAGCTCTTGGAGGCAATATATTCCTCATCTATTGCAAGGTAAATAATTCCCAGATATTGTAAGTTACTTACATGGATTCTATAAGGATTTAAATTGTGGCATTTTTTAAGAAAATTTAGAAATCGTATTTTTTTCATTTTTACCACGAAATTGGACATGGAATTTGGAATAAATCATATTTTTGAATTTGTGGCGTTACGGATAAAATTTATCTTCAAACATTTTCGAAATCCTAGCACGTGAGCCCGAGGGTTGACTTTATTGACTTTTCGAGCGGAGTTGGGAATTGTTATAAATTAATTAATTATGAGTGTCGAAGAATAGTTTCATGGTTTGCATGTTGTTTGACTAGTTTCAGATTGTTTGGCTTTGAATTGAGGAGTTAGAGAGGCAAATGAGTTAGTTATTAGGATTTTGAAGCGAGGTAAGTCTCTTGCCTAACCATGTGAGGGGGAAACTACCCTGTAGGTGTGTATTTGTTATGTGCTACTTGTTGTGGGGGCCACGTACACACGATATGACGAGAGTCTGTATGTAGTTAATATCATGTTATGTCCGGGTAGACTTAGGACTTTATCATGCAACGCTTGTATTATCTAAATTCAACTTGTTAGTTTAATTACCTATGATTTATAAATCAAATGAAATTGGATTTGATCGAATCTCATTAGCTTTAGTTATTGGCAGGATAACAAAAAATTGGTAAAAATTCATGATTACTTTACGTTCCCATTTATATATCGCAAACATGTAGCCCATAGTTCGATAAGTCTCTTCTCTTCATGGGGATCGGGCCGAACTCCTCGGTTGTATGTATATATGAGATGCATCCATGGATCGGGCCGTACGACCTCGACGGTGTATGTACACGACTATATGGATTGGGCCGAACGACCTCAACATAATTTTTGTACTTAAAATCATTAGGAGTTTGATTACCTACGAGATTACACTCTTTATTGAATTTGGAAATTTCATGATATTTCTCTATGACCTGAGATTGGATATTTAATTGATGGTTCTTATATTGTTGAAATAGCATGTGGCACCTGGGCATTTTAAACCGAGGATATTTTTCTAATGGATTTTGTTATCAATTGTTCCTTGCCCTATTGATCTTATTGTATTTCATGCCTACTTATGATTCCTGCACTTTATTTATTGGACCTCTAGTAAGTGTCGAAGTCGTCCTCTCGTCACTACTTCTCCGGGGTTAGGCTAGATACTTACTGGGTACTCATTGATTTACGTACTCATGCTACACTTCTGCACTATACTTGTATGATCTTACATGTTCATTTGGTGGTAATCCTGGCGCTTAGGTGAAATCGATGAGGAAGTGGTGAGCTGCTTTCTATGCTACGCACCGCAATCCTCAGAGTCTCCATCTTATTTATTTACTTTATCTTGGCTATATCATATTCCAGACAGATGTTGTATTATTATTGCACTCTTTAGCAGATACTTGCACTTGTGACACCGGATTTTGGGATATATTAGTTGATATTTTATAGGACTGCATAATATGGTCAACTTTCATCTTTATAATTTACTAATTGTGTATGTATCCATGATTCTAAATGCGAAATTTTCTTTATATAATAAAAATCATGATTTCGAAATTAATAAAATGAATAAATGAGTTGGTAGTTCACCGTTGGCTTGCCTAACGACGACGTTGGGCGCCATCATGACCTATAGCGGGTATTAGGTCATGACAGCTTGGTATTAGAGCTCTAGGTTCGCTTGTATCTTACAAGTCATGAGCGAGTCTAGTAGAGTCTTGCGGATCGGTACTTGGATGTCTGTACTTATCTTCGAGAGGCTACAAGGATGTTAGGAGCACTTTCCTTCTTGATTCCTTGTCGTGCGATTTGATTCCAGTAAAGCTTATGCCTTTATCTCCTTCCTACTTATTATTATACGATGATGAGCGCTTGTTATTAATTGGGCATCGAGGAGTTATAGTAATACTGCAGATGTGGTGCAGGATATTTCTCCCTGCGTATCCGAGCGGGCTATTATTATATTCTTGTGGAAGGGTGCTCTGTCATTTCATCCCAGTGCAAGTGTTGCCTATGGCTTTGAGGCTATGCATAGTGTATTATGATGTTCATGTGTTTTTATTGCATGTTGTTGGTGTGAATGATAAAGTGATTATTTATGTGTCGCAGCAGTGAGTGACTTGAACGAAAAGATTTTTCGTTACACGGTTTAGAAGTTCGGCATTTAATTCCGGCGGAGGAAAGGAAATTGGACTACGAATGTTCAGGCCTTGGTTGGCGGAGTAGATAGACTTGATAATTTATTAACGTGGTGAAATTCTCATTGCGGTGTGGTGTTGTCGTCCTTGTTGGAACGCATTAAGGCTCATCGGTGTTATGGTCTCCATTGAATTAGCTTCAAGGCAGGGTATTGTGGAATAGTGCCTAAGCAGCGGTTGTCAAAGATGGCGATGTATGATCAAAGTCTAAACACTATTTCTAGTGTGATGGCTCGAGAGAGATGATCTTCGGGGACGCTTAGATTTGGTAGCAATTTATTAGTTCGGGTGCTACAGAGATGGACTATGGTTGGAGGCAGTATTTAGGAAGCAAAGGATAAGAAAGACATGGTGGGAGTTGTCTCGTGGAGGTTGAATTGCTAGAGGTCGAGTAGTACGCTTCGAATGATGGTTAACTCAGAGTGGGTATATTGACGTATTAATGGATTTCGTGGTAGGATGGCCACATGCTTCCAGAAATTTTGGCGCGATTATGGGCATGGTGGACAAGGGACCAAGTTTGTATATTTCATTTGAGAAGGCGCGTTTGATCTTCAGGAGTTTATACATGACAGAAAGAGTTTACTTGGGATGTAATATGACTTCGAGTTTTGGATGCATCGTTGGACCTTCATTTGATGTTGATAGGAATGAACAAGCGCTTTCGACTGGTGGGCGAGCGTGGGCTCAGGAGGATTAACTGATTTTGTGATGGCTGTAATCAGGGCAATGTCGTTGGAAGATGTCAGTATGGGGTTACACGGGTGGGCTATCTCCTGTGAGGTGTTAGGAGTTGTGTGATTCCTAGTAAGGGTCCTCTAAGGAGCTTTATTTTCAGTTCAACATGAAGTATGTACTACGATGTGAACTGGAATCACTTGAATAATATGGTGTAGAGGTTAGGAGGTCGAGTGTTTGTTTGGAGATGATAATTCGAGAATGTTATGCAAGTTTAACAAGATATTGCGAGGAATTTGGTGAAGAGAGGGTGCGAAATCGTGGTAACCGAGGAGCTGGAGTCATTGTGAATTATGAATTTATGTAATTGTGGCTTGAAGCTAAGCGGGGAGTCAACCGTCTACGATTGGGTCACGTGGTTGTGCGCCTTGGCAGTGTTGGGTTATCGTCACGTTGGTATATTAGTTATGACTAAGGAAACAAAACATCAAGGGTAATTCGAGCAAAGGACTTTATGATTATGTGCTACATTTTGCCTTATCGATTTATGTGTAGACTTTTGGATGACTCAGAGTTTGTGCTTCTTATGGATGTGATGTACAAGGAAGAGAATCTCCCGATTGCTTCTTTGGAAGTGTTCATGTGCTAGCAGATCAACACTGGTTGGTTATATAATCGTGACCATGTGCGAGTGGGTGATTCTCAAACAATGGTTCTAGTGGGTTCAAGAATTAAAGCGAGTGGGTGATTCTCAAACAATGGTTCTAATGGGTTCAAGAATTAAAGCGCAATGTCTAAAGATTTTAGGTTCGTTATGTGGTTAAGGACTGGGTTTTGCAGTAGAGTGTGAAGCATATTTGGGGAATTTCTATGTTATCACCGGGTCTATGGTGCAGTGCTAGAGGAAACAACTTCAGATTCATAGAAGATCTTTCAAAACAGGTGCATCAGTGGGAGATACTATTGAGTGCACAGGAGGGTATGAGATGGTTTATAAGTATTAAGACGATGCGGTCTCGCGATTTGGGTCACTTGGGGATGAATGTTGTTGGAGGTCCATTATGTGTTTGAATAGGACTATTTTTCCAAAGGCAAGTCAAAAGTAAATTGGAAGAAGTTGAGTCAGTTAGTAATGGTTTGAATCAGCATGGTTATGGAAATCGGATGTTCATAGTTTCAATAGGCTTAAATTGGGTGGAAATTCGTAGAATAGATATTGTTATGTGTTGTCACGACCCAAAATCCATAAGGTCGTGATGGCGCCGGACATCATTGTCAGGCAAGTCAATCATTAATTAATTGAAATAGATTTTCGATTTTAGCAGTTATGAAAAAATATATTTCCTTTCACTTTATTACATATTAACTAAATAAAATCTGTTAAGTAAATACAATGGTTTAAATAGTCCTATTTTAACAAATATATCCCAACACATCCCAGAACCCGGTGTCACAAGTACATGAGCAATTTCTAAGAATTTTACAATTTCTACAAAGCTTGTCCGAAATACAAGTGGACAAAGAAATTTAAAATAATGTAATACATTATAAAGGAGACTCTAACAGCTGCGGATCACCTCCGGATGATGCAGCTCGCCTAAGTCTCCAATCCTCCACATCGCTATGAAAGTACCTGTGCAATAAAATGCACAGCAAGTGTAGCATGAGTACAAAAATAACGTATACTCAGTAAGTCGCTCGTCTAACCTCAGAGAGGTAGTGACGAGAGGTCGCATTAGACACTTGCTAGAGGTCAATTTAGTATATTCAAGTGAGACACTAAGCATGAATTCCATAGACAATTTATAAAAATTCAGGAATAAATTATATAAACTCCTTCCACATTTAACACTTTAAGTCTTCGTCATTTCAGTTGACAATTTATATCATAGTCCAAGATAAGAAACATCAGACTTATTTCACATTTTACACATAAATTCTCCTTCCTCATAACTGGCCATTAAAACTTCCTTAGGCCGATCAACATGTATAAATCACAGCAAATACGCAGTAAATATCATGCGCAAGCAATGCCGAGGGTTGACGGCCCGAACCCGTATAAACATAAATTGTGCACTGCCGAGGGTCGAACAGCCCGAACCATAGATGCATCTATCTGCCCCGCTCGCAAATCGATCATGCGACGCGGTTATACATAAAAATACTATGGCTAGCTTGCTCGCGAATCATACCTGCGACTTTGGTGCTCATATGAATATACACAAATACAGGGTCATCCTGCTCGCGAATCATACATGCGACTCAGGCACCCGAAGTTACACATGTCCACACAATAAGTCTCTATTTTATCAAGAAAGTCGTGTTCTCAGGAAAGTGGTAAAATTCTTTTTAAAGGGACATGAAATATAGCTCTTAAATATTTGTTTTGAAACTCATTTGCCAAGTTTAATGATATTTCTATAATACAACCCTATAAGGTACACAATTATTCGCGAAGGAATAAGTTCTCTTTCTAGAAAATTAAGAAAATGAACTCTAGTCTTCTTCAGATATTCAATTACGATTTCGATTATATTAACAGTTTAGTATTACAGGAAGGATTACGGGTACAACACATAAGGCATGCTAGTGGGTCCTAAACTACCCGGACAAGGCATAATAGTAGCTACGCACGGACTCCTATCACCTCGTGCGTACATAGCCCCCGAAGATAATAGCATGCACTTAATTAATTCACCTAGGGGAAATTCCCCTCACAAAGTTAGAAAGGAGACTTACCTCGCTCCGAAATTCCAATACCAACTTCCAACGACTCCAACGGACGCACAACGCCCCAAAACTATCCAAACAACGACAAACCAATGAAAATATATTTTAATACTTGCAACAATTCCAAATTATATAATTTTCCAACTCCGTTCAGTGAAATGACCAAAATTCCCTCGGGCCCACGTGCCCGGAATGCAAAATTTCTCGAAGATAAATTCTACCCATAGCCCCACTAGTTCAAATATACAATTTACTCTACATTCCATGTTCAATTCGTGGCTAAAAGTCTGAATTATCATTTTCTAGGTTTCTTTAAGATTTCCCAATTTCCTATCAATTACCATGTCTAATTCATGCATATAATCTTGTACTTAACTTAAAAACGGGAGGAATTTACTTACCTAGATGTGCATGAAGAAAATCCCCCTTGAAGCCTCCCAAAATCACCATGCCAAGATGAAAAATAGTGAGGAAATGGCCATAATTCACGGATATAAACATTCTGCCCAGACGACCCCTTCTATGCGATCGCAGTCCCCTTCATGCGATCGCATAAGCCAAACTCAAAAGCCCCCAAAGATCCACTGTGCGATCACATACAAGACCCTGCGATCGCATAGGGCAACTCAGCAGCCTTCACAAATCCTTCTTTGCGATTGCAAATACCTACACGTGATCGAATAAGCAAATTCCCGGGCCTCCAATTCTTCCCCTATGCGATCGTATACACTGCCATGCAATCGCACCTGCCAAATCCAAGAAGCCTCCAAATCCTTCTATGCGATCGCACACCCACTCATGCGATTGCATAGAGTAAATACCTACTGCACTCACACTAGAAAACTAGCAACCCTCTCAAGGCAAAAATCGACCCGTTGAGCATCCGAAACACGCCCGAGGCCCCGAGACCTCAACCAAAACTACCAACCAGACCCAAAACCTCATTCGAACTTAGTCGAGCCTCAAAATCACATCAAACAACGCCAAAATTTCCACATTCAAGCTTAATGAACCTTAGAACTTTCAAATTTCCACATTCGATGCCGAAACCTATCAAATCACGTCTGATTGACCTCAAATTTTTCACACAAATCATATTCGACATTGCGGACATGCTCAAACTTCTGGAATCACATTCCAACCTTGATATCAAAACTTCCACTTCCGGTCTGTTTTCTCAAAAACCTTCAAATTTCTATCTTTAGCTAAATGACTTCAAAATGACCTACGGGCATCCGAATTCACTTCTGATTGCGCTCCCAGCTCCAGAATCATCATACGAAGCTATTCCCAGACTAGGAATCCCAAATGGACATCAACAACACTGAAATCCACTTCAAGCCCAAATCTATGAAATTCTTCTAAAATGCTAACTTCTATAATATACGCTGAAATGCTCCCGGTTTATCCAAAACCCAATCCGGACATACGCCCAAGTCTGAAATCATCATACGAACCTGATGGAACCTTCAAATCCTTATTCAGAGGTCGTTTACTCAAAATTCCAATCTTAGTTGATTCTTCCAACTTAAGGCTTCTGAAATGTGAATTTTCTTTCCAAATCAACTCAAAACTTCCTGAAATTCAATTCCGACCACACCTACAAGTCATAATACCTGAAATGGAGCTACTCACGACCTTAAACCACTGAACGACACGCTAGAGCTCAAAACGACCGGTCGGGTCGTTACATGTGTTTTGGAACTTATTGGTATAATCAGACGGGGTCTCGAGGACCACAGATGTGAATCGGATTGAAATCATATAATTTTTTGACTTGGTTGAATTGCTGAGGTTACTATTTTTTTGGTGTCATCGCACTAGTGGAGGGTTTGGCCGCAGGTGCGGACACGCAGTGTGTGAGGGTTTATCGCAAAAACATAGGAGTTCAGCCCAAGCCTGGGTTCGCAGGTGCGGACATCTGGGTGCAGATGCGCATCTGCAGGTGCGAGCTTTTCTTCCACATAAGCGTAACTAGGAACGTCTTGTGAAGGACCGCAGGTGTGGCCGAGTTTTCGCAAAAACGGGATCACAAAAATGAGAAATTTCTCTACAAAAGCATAGTTGGATGGCCTTAATGGGAACTGCACCTGCGATGGAAGTTTTTGCAGGTGCGATTGTAAGCCCGCTGAAGCAAAAATCGCTGGGCAGAAAAGGCTAGAGATGAGGGTTTTATCTCATTTTTCATCTTTTGGACCTAGAGACCTCGGTTTGTGGCGATTGTTCGAGGGATTTTCAAGGAAATCATCGAGGTAAGTGATTCTACTTGGATTTTTCTATAATAACTCACTGTCATTTAATTAGTGATTTGAGTTGGAAAATTAGGGGAAATTTGTGAAACTTCTTAGACCAAATTTTGGAGATTTTAAAGACAATTTAAAGTCGGACTTGAGTTGGTATTCGGATTTATCGAATAGGTGTTCGGATTTTGTTAGTTTGGTCTGGTTCCTATAAGTGTGCCCGAGGTTGACTTTTTATTTCTCTTTAAAGATTTCAACTTTATTGTTCGGATTAGCTTCCTATAGTTTGTATCCTTGGTATTAAGTTGTTTTGGATAGATTCGAGTCGTTTGGAGTTGGATAATCGTGGGAAAGGCTTACTAGTAGATTGAGTTAGCGTGTTTTAAGGTAAGTGTATTGCCTAACTTTGTGTGAGGGAATTACCACTTAGGATTGGTGTTGTTTTGTGTTAATTGTGATATGTGGAAGCCGTGTACGCAAGGTGAGGAGAGTGTACAAGGGTTAAATGTGGTAATTTACCGGTTTTAGCTATGAAGATTCTTTCCATGCCTTTAATTGAGTTTCCATGACATGTTATTCTTATCATCATTAGTCTATCTTAACATGCTTTACTTGATACCGTTAATACTTGTTTTATATATTACTTGCTAATTGTCTTTACATGTTAAGTTGAAGTTATTGTTCTCTCAAATCTTTATTCATTATTTAACCATTGAGTTCCTTTACTTGAAGTTGTTATTTCTTGGAATATCCTATTATTGAATTTGGTGTGAAGTTTTAAAGGTCGTGATTCACGATGAGACAAAGTTTTAATTTTTTTTGAAATACCATGCTTGTTGAGTTGTTCACTTTCAGTTGCTATTGTTGAGACTCTTGTGCATATTGTGGTTGAGCCATGGGCTATTTAATGTGGAAATACTATTATTGTTGACTTCTTTGGAAAGTTGTGGTAATGGGATTGAGGTGCGATTGGTGGTAAGTTGTCGCTATGATGGTTATGGAAGTCGGATGTTCATAGTTTCTATAGGCTTGNAATCACAGCAAATACGCAGTAAATATCATGCGCAAGCAATGCCGAGGGTTGACGGCCCGAACCCGTATAAACATAAATTGTGCACTGCCGAGGGTCGAACAGCCCGAACCATAGATGCATCTATCTGCCCCGCTCGCAAATCGATCATGCGACGCGGTTATACATAAAAATACTATGGCTAGCTTGCTCGCGAATCATACCTGCGACTTTGGTGCTCATATGAATATACACAAATACAGGGTCATCCTGCTCGCGAATCATACATGCGACTCAGGCACCCGAAGTTACACATGTCCACACAATAAGTCTCTATTTTATCAAGAAAGTCGTGTTCTCAGGAAAGTGGTAAAATTCTTTTTAAAGGGACATGAAATATAGCTCTTAAATATTTGTTTTGAAACTCATTTGCCAAGTTTAATGATATTTCTATAATACAACCCTATAAGGTACACAATTATCCGCGGAGGAATAAGTTCTCTTTCTAGAAAATTAAGAAAATGAACTCTAGTCTTCTTCAGATATTCAATTACGATTTCGATTATATTAACAGTTTAGTATTACAGGAAGGATTACGGGTACAACACATAAGGCATGCTAGTGGGTCCTAAACTACCCGGACAAGGCATAATAGTAGCTACGCACGGACTCCTATCACCTCGTGCGTACATAGCCCCCGAAGATAATAGCATGCACTTAGTTAATTCACCTAGGGGCAATTCCCCTTACAAAGTTAGAAAGGAGACTTATCTCGCTCCGAAATTCCAATACCAACTTCCAACGGACGCACAACGCCCCAAAACTATCCAAACAACGACAAACCAATGAAAATATATTTTAATACTTGCAGCAATTCCAAATTATATAATTTCCCAACTCCGTTCAGTGAAATGACCAAAATTCCCTCGGGCCCACGTGCCCGGAATGCGAAATTTCTCGAAGATAAATTCTACCCATATCCCCACTAGTTCAAATATACAATTTACTCTACATTCCATGTTCAATTCGCGGCTAAAACTCCGAATTACCATTTTCTAGGTTTCTTTAAGATTTCCCAATTTCCTACCAATTACCATGTCTAATTCATGCATATAATCTTGTACTTAACTTAAAAACGGGAGGAATTTACTTACCTAGATGTGCATGAAGAAAATCCCCCTTGAAGCCTCCCAAAATCACCATGCCAAGATGAAAAATAGTGAGGAAATGGCCATAATTCACGGATATAAACATTCTGCCCAGACGACCCCTTCTATGCGATCGCAGTCTCCTTCATGCGATCGCATAAGCCAAACTCAAAATCCCCCAAAGATCCACTGTGCGATCACATACAAGACCCTGCGATCGCATAGGGCAACCCAGCAGCCTTCACAAATCCTTCTTTGCGATTGCAAATACCTACACGTGATCGTATAAGCAAATTCCCGGGCCTCCAATTCTTCCCCTATGCGATCGCATACACTGCCATGCAATCGCACATGCCAAATACAAGAAGCCTCCAAATCCTTCTATGCGATCGCACACCCACTCATGCGATTGCATAGAGTAAATACCTACTGCACTCACACTAGAAAACTAGCAACCCTCTCAAGGCAAAAATCGACCCGTTGAGCATCCGAAACACGCCCGAGGCCCCGAGACCTCAACCAAAACTACCAACCAGACCCAAAACCTCATTCGAACTTAGTCGAGCCTCAAAATCACATCAAACAACGCCAAAATTTCCACATTCAAGCTTAATGAACCTTAGAACTTTCAAATTTCCACATTCGATGCCGAAACCTATCAAATCACGTCTGATTGACCTCAAATTTTTCACACAAATCATATTCGACATTGCGGACATGCTCAAACTTCTGGAATCACATTCCAACCTTGATATCAAAACTTCCACTTCCGGTCTGTTTTCTCAAAAACCTTCAAATTTCTATCTTTAGCTAAATGACTTCAAAATGACCTACGGGCATCCGAATTCACTTCTGATTGCGCTCCCAGCTCCAGAATCATCATACGAAGCTATTCCCAGACTAGGAATCCCAAATGGACATCAACAACACTGAAATCCAATTCAAGCCCAAATCTATGAAATTCTTCTAAAATGCTAACTTCCATAATATACGCTGAAATGCTCCCGGTTTATCCAAAACCCAATCCAGACATACGCCCAAGTCTGAAATCATCATACAAACCTGATGGAACCTTCAAACCCTTATTCAGAGGTCGTTTACTCAAAATTCCAATCTTAGTTGATTCTTCCAACTTAAGGCTTCTGAAATGAGAATTTTCTTTCCAAATCAACTCAAAACTTCCTGAAATTCAATTCCGACCACACCTACAAGTCATAATACCTGAAATGGAGCTACTCACGACTTCAAACCACTGAACGACACGCTAGAGCTCAAAACGACCGGTCGGGTCGTTACATGTGTTTTGGAACTTATTGGTATAATCAGACGGAGTCTCGAGGACCACAGATGTGAATCGGATTGAAATCATATAATTTTTTGACTTGGTTAAATTGCTGAGGTTACTGTTTTTTTGGTGTCATCGCACTAGTGGAGGGTTTGGCCGCAGGTGCAGACACGCAGTGTGTGAGAGTTTATCGCAAAAACATAGGAGGCCAGCCCAAGCCTGGGTTCGCAGGTGCGGACATCTGGGTGCAGATGCGCATCTGCAGGTGCGAGCTTTTCTTCCACATAAGCGTAACTAGGAACGTCTTGTGAAGGACCGCAGGTGTGGCCGAGTTTTCGCAAAAACGGGATCACAAAAATGAGAAATTTCTCTACAAAAGCATAGTTGGATGGCCTTAGTGGGAACTGCACCTGCGATGGAAGTTTTTGCAGGTGCGATTGTAAGCCCACTGAAGCAAAAATCGCTGGGCAGAAAAGGCTAGAGATGAGGGTTTTATCTCATTTTTCATCTTTTGGACCTAGAGACCTCGGTTTGTGGCGATTGTTCGAGGGATTTTCAAGGAAATCATCGGGGTAAGTGATTCTACTTGGATTTTTCTATAATAACTCACTGTCATTTAATTAGTGATTTGAGTTGGAAAATTAGGGGAAAATTTGTGAAACTTCTTAGACCAAATTTTGGAGATTTTAAAGACAATTTAAAGTCGGACTTGAGTTGGTATTCGGATTTATCGAATAGGTGTTCGGATTTTGTTAGTTTGGTCTGGTTCCTATAAGTGTGCCCGAGGTTGACTTTTTATTTCTCTTTAAAGATTTCAACTTTATTGTTCGGATTAGCTTCCTATAGTTTGTATCCTTGGTATTAAGTTGTTTTGGATAGATTCGAGTCGTTTGGAGTTGGATAATCGTGGGAAAGGCTTACTAGTAGATTGAGTTAGCGTGTTTTAAGGTAAGTGTATTGCCTAACTTTGTGTGAGGGAATTACCACTTAGGATTGGTGTTGTTTTGTGTTAATTGTGATATGTGGAAGCCGTGTACGCAAGGTGAGGAGAGTGTACAAGGGTTAAATGTGGTAATTTACCGGTTTTAGCTATGAAGATTCTTTCCATGCCTTTAATTGAGTTTCCATGACATGTTATTCTTATCATCATTAGTCTATCTTAACATGCTTTACTTGATACCGTTAATACTTGTTTTATATATTACTTGCTAATTGTCCTTACATGTTAAGTTGAAGTTATTGTTCTCTCAAATCTTTATTCATTATTTAACCATTGAGTTCCTTTACTTGAAGTTGTTATTTATTGGAATATCCTATTATTGAATTTGGTGTGAAGTTTTAAAGGTCGTGATTCACGATGAGACAAAGTTTTAATTTTTTTTGAAATACCATGCTTGTTGAGTTGTTCACTTTCAGTTGCTATTGTTGAGACTCTTGTGCATATTGTGGTTGAGCCATGGGCTATTTAATGTGGAAATACTATTATTGTTGACTTCTTTGGAAAGTTGTGGTATTGGGATTGAGGTGCGATTGGTGGTAAATTGTGATATTGATATGCATGTGGTGGTGTAAGGATTGGGGTTGAAACGCATGCAGAGAGATAAGGTGGCTTGATACACATGTTGCTAGTAGGGGAAACTACAAGCCACTTGGTGTGATAAGCTGGGCTAAAATGCGGGTAGCTATTTCAGGAAATGATTTTCAAAAATGAAATGCAAGGCTCCCGTGGTGATATAAGGAAATATTGTGATCTGATTGTGAAATAAGACTACGAGGTGTACCTCATTAATGATTCTTGTTGATACCTTCCAATTACATCACTTGTGTTTTGTTTGCATTGTTTTCTTGGCATATTATCCTTTATTTTCTTTTGTGATGTCTTAATTGCCTTAGTTCAGTGTAGTTGTTCTTGTTATGTTTCTTTATTGTATCATTTCCATTGTTTTTTCATTATCATACTGTAATATATACCTATTCAATTTTCTTATTTATTCCAGTAGGATCCTGACCTGACCTCGTCACTACTCTACCGAAGTTAGGCTTGATACTTAATGGGTACCATTGTGGTGTACCCATGCTATGCTTATGCACATTTTTTTTGTGTTGATCCAGGTACCTCTTACCAGCCTAGGAACCAGTAAGTCGAGCTTGGATTTGGAGACTTCAAGGTATACATGTCGGCATCCGCATGCCTCGGAATCACCCTCTATCTAGTTCTATTTCATTTTCTCTTTTTATAGATATTGTTGTATAGGGATGTTCTGTATACTCTTGTCGATCATGTGACTTGGTGTCACTAGATTTTTGGAGTTTTTTTCTACTGAGTTCCGGAGTCCTTTTATGATAGTTGTTGAGTAATTTGAAAGTTTTTATCAGTTTCTTCATTAAATTCTGCATGTATGTTAGGCTTAACTAGTCTTGCCATCACTACATCCTATGGAGGGCATTGATATAACATGCAGTCTACTGAGGAGCATTCCCCTTCACTCTCAAAGATGATGAAAAACACAAGCTTCGAAGCTTGCCCTAGGGGTCGATTAGAACATGGGAGGAGATGACAAGAAAGTTTCTTTCTAAGTATTTCTTCTCATCTAAAATGGGCAAGTTTAGAAGAGAAACCATAACTTCTGCTAGAACGAGACTGAAACCGTGTTTGAAGCCTAGGAGAGTTTTAAGGAGATAGTGTGAAAGTGTCAACATAGCGGAATAGAACTCTGGATGCAACTCTAGGATTTTTGGGATGAATTGACACCTACTTCTCGCAGGACATTGAGCAATGTTGCGGGCGGTCCATTGATGAAGAAGACTCCATAGAAGATAGTCACTATTCTAGATGAGTTGTCTGAAGATGCTAATTAGTGTCCCTCTAAAGTTGCGGAAAGAAAAAGAACAATGGGTGTTCACCAAGTTGATGCTAGCACATCTGCACAGGTACAACTTGATGCCATGGAAAAAGAAATAAGGAAGCTAACCTTAGCTTCAATACATAATGAGCCTCATGCATCATGTGACATATGTGGAAGAGGACACCCTACTCATGAGTGTCAAGCTTCAATGGAGGAAGTTAATGTTGTGGGTAATTACAACTTCACTGCAATAGGTCAGAAGCACCCCGATTTTTTATGAACCTGGGGGTATATCAAATACATGTCAACAAAATAACTTCGTATTTCAAGGAGCTCATGGTTTTGTGAATCAGCAGAGGCTGCAGTTTCAGCCTCAACAACCAATTCAGTCTGGGTTAGAAGATCTAATTAAATCCTTCATTGTCAAGACTGATGAAAGATTAGATGCTCATGGGGCAGCGATCAAAGAACTTGGGACAGGTTTGTGTAGCTTGGAGAGACAAGTGGGACAAATTGCAACTGTATTATCTGAGAGGATACCGGGTACTCTACCTGTTGATATTGAAAAGAACCCCAAAGAAACTATAAATGATGTAACTCTAAGAAGCAGGCAAATGTTGGAAGATCCCACTTCGGTCCAAAAAAAGAGTGTGCCTGAAAAAGAAATTGGGAAGCAGCTGAAAAATGAAGTTGATAAAATGAAGAAAGGAAAGAAGGGAGCTGACAAGAAGAAGGAGGAGGAGGACACTTCGAGAAGGGATGAATATAATGAAGAGAGCAAGCATATTCCTGCTTTACCTTTTCCCCAAAAGCTTTATAGAGAAAAGCTGGATAAGCAATTTGAGAGGTTTCTAGATATGTTGAGATACGTTAATGTAAACTTTCCATTCACAGAGGTGCTCTCCCAAATGCCAGCTTACGTAAAATTCTTGAAGAAGATCCTTACAAAGAAAAGGAAGTTCGAGGATACATCAATGGACAAACTCATAGAGCATTGCAATGCTATCTTGCAAAAATAAACTGCCACAAAAATGTGAAGATCCAGGGAGTTTTACTATTCCTTGCTCTTTAGGCTCTATTAAATTTGATAAATCTTTATGTGATTTTGATGCCTCAATTAACTTAGAGCCTTTTTCTATTTAAAGGAAGTTGGAACGAGAGATTGGAGAGATAATGTTAGTGCCGATATCTTTGCAGTTGGCAGACCAAACGACTTTAATACCCGAGGGGATAGATGTCTTAGTGCAGGTAGATAAGTTCGTTTTTCCTGTGGATTTTATTGTAGTAAATATGGAGGATAATAAGGAGGTCCCTCTAATTTTAGGAAGACCATTCTTAGCAACGGGTAGAGTAATTTATACATACATGATAGAAAACTCATGCTTAGAGTGGAGGAGGAGACTGTAAATTTTGAGATGAATATAGAAACGAGGGCAAAAAAGGAGAAGCCAACTGCAAGTGTTGAGTGGAAAGTGAAAAGTTCAAAAGAGAAGGCACTGGTGATAGAAAAATACAAGTGTAGGATGTATCCCAAGAAGGTTGAGAAGAATTTGTCTACATGGATGTGTGCACTAGTTCGGGCGCGTGGAATGGAGCCCGACTTCGACTCAGACCCCGACTAGATATTCAGGGAAGTTTCCTCTATGTTATGCTTTTTAATTATGTGTCTTGGGGACATGCTTATTAATTAGTGTGTGTTTCAAGCTCGTCAACTTGAAGATTTGGCGACATTATTTGTACGGTGTCCCTTATGAGATCTATGCCGACCACCATAGCCTACAACATTTGTTTAAACTAAAAGATCTGAACTTGCAGCATCGGAGATGGTTAGAGTTGCTTAAGGAATATGATATAATCTATATTATCCCGGGAAGGCCAATGTGGTGTCCGATGCCTTAAGTCGAAGGCGGAGAGCTTGGGTAGTTTAGAATATCTACCGCCAGCGGAGATGCCATTTGCATTGGATGTTCAGGACTTGGCCAACCAGTTTCTTAGATTGGATGTTTCGAAGCCGAGTCGAGTTCTGGCTTGCGTGGTTTCTCGGTTTTCTCTATGATCATATCAGAGAGCGTCAGTATGACGACTCCCATTTTCTTGTCCTCAAGTACATGGTTCATCACGGTGATGCCAAGGAGGTTACTATTGGGGATGACGATATGTTACGGATGTAGGGTCGACTATGTATACCCAATGTGGATGGTTTCCGTGAGTTGATTCTTCAAGAGGCCCACAGTTCGCGGTACTCCATTTATCCAAGTGCCGTTAAGACGTATCACGACTTGAGGCAGCACCAGAAAGACATAGTGGAGTATAAAGCTCGGTGTTAAAATTGTCAACAGGTGCAGTATGAGCATCAGTGGCTAGGTGGGTTGCTTCACAGGCTTGATATTCCTGAGTGGAAATGAGGAAGCGTTAACATAGATTTCATTGTCGGGCTCCCACGTACTCAGAAGAAGTTTGACGCAGTATGGGTGATTGTGGATAGGTTGACCAAGTTAGCTCATTTTATTCCGGTAGTGAATACTTATTCTTCAAAGCAACTGGCTCAGGTCTATATTCGCGAGATTGTCCGACTTGATGGCGTGATGATATCCATCATCTTTGACCAGAGTAAGCAGTGTACATCCCAATTTTGGAAGGCCGTACAGCGTGAGTTAGGCACACGTGTTAGTTGAGTAGAGCATTCCACCCTCAGACAGGCGGACAGTCCAAGCACACTATTTAGATATTGAAGGATATGTTTCGTGCCAGTGTTATGGAGTTCAGGGTTCTTGGGATTAGTTCTTTCCGCTTGTGGAGTTTTCTTACAACAACTACTACCGATCAGGTATTCAAATGGCTCTGAGTGAGGCGTTATCGGTCTCTGGTAGGTTGGTTTAATCTGGGTGAGGTAAGGCTATTGGGTACTGACTTGGTTCAGGATGCTTTGGAAAATAATAACTTCATACAAGATTGGCTTCGTACAGCCTAATCTAGACAGAAGAGTTATGCAAATCGGAAGGTTCGTGATGTTGTATTTATGGTTGGAGAGCGGATCTTGCTCCGAGTTTCGCCCATAAAGGGTGTTATACGGTTCGGGAAGAAGGGAAAGTTGAGCCCTAGATATATCAAACCTTTTGAGATTCTTGAGACGATCAATGAGGTGGAATACAAGCCGATCAGTAAGGTTCATCCGGTATTCCATATTTCTATGCTTTGGAAGTATCATGGTGATCCATTTCATGTGTTGGATTTTAGCTCAGTCCAGTTGGACAAGGATTTATCTTATGTTGAGGAGTCGGTGGCCATCTTGGACAGACAGGCCCAAAAGTTGAGGTCTAAGAAAATTGCTTCGGTGAAGGTTCAGTAGAGGGGTCAACCAATCGAGGAGGTGACTTGGGAGACTGAGCATGATATGCTTAGCTGTTATCTTCATCTTTTCACCACTTCAAGTATGTCTTTATACTCATTCGAGGATGAACGTTTGTTTCAAGAGGGGGAGGATGTTACGATCTGGCCGGTTGTTTTGAGTATTTTAGCCTTGTTCCCATATTATTGCCTCCTCTATGTTGTTTTGTGGTTATATTCCTTGTCGGGGGTGTTTGGATTTTGTTCAGGTGAGTCTCGGATTGGAATGGGACACTTAGTCCGAAAGTTGGAAATTTAAGTTGAAAGAGTTGGCCGTAGTTTGACTTTTGTGTAGACGACATTGAAATAAAGTTTTGATTATTCCAATAGCTCTATATGGTTATTTTGAACTTAGAGCGTGTTCGAATATTGATTTGGAGGTATTTAGGTCGTTTTGGCTTGAATTGAAGAAAGTTAGAAAGTTGAAACTTATGAAGGTTGAGAAGTTTGACCGATAATTGACTTTTTGATATTTGGGTCAGATTACAATCCGAGAATATGGAATAGGTTCGTCATTTCATTTATGAAGTGTGTGCAAAATTTGAGGTCAACCAGAGTTGTTTTGCTATGATTTGGTGTTACTTTTGGAAGTCATATGTTCATAGTTTTAATAGGCATGAATTGGGTTGCGATTCATAGAATTGATGTTGCTTGGTGTGATTTTTGGAATCGAGTAGGTCGGTTATGCGTTTTGGAACTTGTTGGTATATTCGGATAGGGTCCCAGCGACCCCAGATGTGAATCAGATTAAAATCAGATCATTTTTGGACTTAGTTGAATTGCTGAGGTGTCGTCGTACCTGTGGTGGGTTTGGACGCAGGTGCGGACACGTAGGTGCACGAGGGTTCATCGCAAAAGTAGAGGAGGCTAGCCCAGGCCTGCGTTTGGAGGTGCGGACACTTGGGCGCAGATGCATATTCGTAGGCGTGAGCTTTTCTTCCGCAGAAGTGGACCTGGGAAGGTCTTCCGAAGGACCGCAGGTGCAATCGAGTTTCTGCGAAAGCGGGATCGCAGAAGCGATAAGTTTCTCCAAACAGAGTCAAAGAAACAGAGTTGTTGTAAGCCCGTTGAAGCGAAAATGACATAAAAGGCTAGAGACGAGGGTTTTATCTCATTTTTCATTTTTTGGACCTAAAGAGCTCGGTTTGTGGCGATTTTTCGAATGATTTTCAAGGAAATCATTTGGGTAAGTGATTTTAACTCGGATTTGGCTATAATAAATGATCCCATCATTATTTCTTTTATTTAATTAGTGATTTGAGTTGCAAAATTTGGGGAAAAATTTTGAAACTTCTTAGACCAAATTTTAGGGATTTGAAAGGCGATTTGAAGTCGAACTTGAGTAATTTTTGTATGGTTGGACACGTTATCGAATAGGTGTTCGGATTTTGTTACTTTGGTCCGGTTCCTATAAGTGTTCCCGGGGTTGAATTTTTTACTTGACTTTTTATTTCTCTTTAAATATTTCAACTTTATTGTTTGGAATAGCTTCTTATAGTTTGTATTCATGGTATTAAGTTGTTTTGGCTAGATTCGAGTCGTTTGGAGTTGGAACCGCGGGAAAGTCTTACTAGTGGATTGAGTTAGTGTGTTTTGAGGTAAGTGTCTTGGCTAACTTTGCGTGGGAGAATTACCCCTTAGGATTAGTGTTATTTTCTATTAATTGTTATATGTGGAAGCCGTGTACACAAGGTGAGGAGAGTGTACAAGGGTTAAATGTGGTAATTGACCGGTTTTAGCTATGAAGATTCTTTCCATTCCTTTAATTAAGTTGCCATGACATGTTATCTTCATCATTATTAGTCTGTCCTCACATGCTTTACTTGACATCGTTAATACTTGTTTTATCTCTTAACTTTCTAATTGTCTTTACATGTTTAGTTGAAGTTATTATTCTCTCAAATCTTTATTCATTGTTAATCGTTGAGTTCCTTTACGTGAAGTTGTTATTTCTTGGAATATCCTATTGTTGAAATTGGTGCAAACTTATGAAGGTCGTGATTCACATTGAGGCAAAGTTGTAAATTTTGTTGAAATACGATTCTTGTTGAGTTGTACACTTTTGGTTTCTATTGTTGAGACTCTTGTTCATATTGTGGTTGAGCCATGGGCTATTTATTGTGGAAACACTATTATTGTTTACTTCTTTGGAAAGTTGTGGTATTGGGTACTTGACGTGTGATTTTTGGTATATTGTGATATTGATACGCATGTGGTGGTATAAGGATTCGGGTTGAAACACATGTGGTGAGATAAGGTGGGCATGATACGCGTGTTGCTAGTAGGGGTAACTACTTGAAGCCACGTGGTGTGATAAGCTAGGCTAAAACGCGGGTAGCTATTTTGGGAAAGTGATTTTCAAAATTAAATGCAAGGCTCCCGCGGTGATATAAGGAAATATTTTGATTTGATTGTGAAATGAGACTACGAGGCCTCGGTAGTGATTCTTGTTGGTACCTTTCAATTACATCACTTGTATTTTGTTTGCATTGTTTCCTTGGCATATTATCCTTTGCTTTCTTATGTAATGTCTTAATTGCCTTAGTTCAGTGTAGGTATCCTTGTATTATTTCCATTGTTTTTTCATTATCATGTTGTCATATATACCTGTTCAGTTTCTTATTTATTCCAGTAGGATCTTCACCTAACCTCGTCACTACTCTACCAAGGTTAGGCTTGATACTTACTAGGTATTGTTGTGGTATACCCATGCTACGCTTTTGCACATCTTTTTTGTGCAGATCCAGGTACCTCTTACCAGCCTAGGCACCACTGAGTTGAGCTCAGATTTGGAGACTTCAAGGTATACCTGCAGGCGTCCGCAGGCCATGGAGTCACACTCTATCTAGTTCTATTTCATTTTCTCTTTTTTATAGATACAGTTGTATAGGGATTTTTAGTATACTCTTGTAGAGCTTGGACTTGTTGTCACCGGATTTTGGGAGTTTTGTTTTGTTGATTTGCGGATTCCTTTTATGATAGTTCTTGAGTAATTTGAAAGTTTTTATCATTTTCTCCGTTAAATTATGCATGTATGTTAGGCTCACCTAGTCTTAGAGACTAGGTGCCATCACGACATCCTATAGAGGGAAATCGGAGTCGTGACAAAATGTGAGCGCCAGAGACAGGAGAGATTGATGACTAAGTTGGGGCTTGAGAGTCGTGTTGTGAGTGAGGTTATGGATCGGGCTGCACGCTGTAGCATGCCTTCTTGGCTTTATATATATTATTATTATGGATCGGGTTGGATGCTGCAGTGTGCCTTATAGACTTTATCTATTAATATGGGATTGGGCTGCACGTCGCAACAGGCCATATTAGGTATATATTAGCGCTTGGGAAGGATCCGCCTCTACGGAATCTGACATACCAGCAGTGAGCGCAGGTACCGTACAATGCTGAGTGATTGAGTGTGATGAGTGAGAGTTGAGACAGTAAAATTGAGTACTCTGAGAGAGTGAATACATGAGTTTAACATTGTGATGCATTACATGTTACATGCACATTTGACATGTAGATATAGAGATGTAACATTCCACGTATCAGCCTTATTTAGCATATTTTATCGGTGTTGAGCTTAAACTGTTTAATTCGAAAGCATGTCTACATTTATGTACTATGTACAAACTGATCATGAGATTTCTCTGAGTTATTACTATCATTTTCCCATCATATTTGTACTGTTATTATCTGGATTTGGGTTGTATCTTTAGGAGCTCATCACTGCTTTCAGCCCAAGGTTAGCCCTGCTACTTATTGAGTACATTGGGTCGGTTGTACTCATACTATACTATGCACTTCATGTGCAGATCCAGGTACTTCTGGGCACAGTGGTTGCTAGACTTGGAGCATTTCCTGCTTGGAGACTTTTGAGATAGTCGGTTTGGCGTCCGCAGACCTCGACTCTCTTTCTTTTCAGTTTATTTAGCATTATTCTATCTTTCCAGACAGTTGTATTATAAGTTTTGACTATGTTGATATTTAGTAGCTCAAGTAATCGGTGACACCCGAATTTTAGGAGATTTTGTATTGAGTCACAGTTACTCCCTTAAGTTATTTATGAGATTTTCACTGTTAAACTCAATATATCTTGATTTTAAATTAAAATGAGTAGCTATTTTGTGATTGTCGGCTTGCCTAGTACTGTGATAGGCGCCATCATGACATGCTGAGATGGTTCGTGACAAGTTGGTATCAGACCCTAGGTTACATAGGTCTCGCGGGTCATGATCAGGTTTAGTAGAGTCTTGCGGGTCGGTACGGAGACATTTGTACTCATCTTCAAGAGGCTACCAAACCATTAGGAAAACTTCACTTTCTTGTATTCTTTTCATGCAGATTTGTTGATTCCGGAAACTAAACTTTTGCTATTCTATTCTCTCACAGATGGTGAGGACACGTTCTACCAGATCGGGCGGACGACCATCACTACCACCAGCTAGGGTTGCGAGAGGCTGGGGCCGCGGTAAAGGTCGAGGTCCAGCTCGTACAGCAACTACAACAACACCCGTGGAGCCACCAGTTGCTCCAGCTCAGGAGCAGATACCAGATATGGTTGAGCCGATGGGACCAGCTCAAGCACCTGTTATGCCCATTGTGATGCCAAGCTTTTAGGAGGCTCAGGCCCAGATATTGACTGTATGCACTAGCCTTGTTCAGGCCATTTCTATTCCAGCCGCACCAGCCACTTCTCAGGCCGGAAGAGGTGCTTAGACTCCTGCCACTTGTACTCCAAAGCAGGTAGTTCAGGGACCTCAGACACCAGGGGTACTACCAGCCTAGCCGGTTGCAGTGGCTGAGGCCCTAGTTTGTCCACCTATGAGTGACGAGGAGCAGAAGAAACAAGAACGGTTTGGGAGGCTCAGGCCTTAGATTTCAGTGGGGCTGAGTCGGAGGATGCTCAGGATTTGTTAGATAGATGCAAGTGGATCTTTCGCACGATGGGTATTCTGGAGACTAGTGGAGTCTCATTTACTTTCGAGGGAAGCCTTCAGATGGTGGGAGGCTTATGAGTTGAGCAGGCCAACCGGAACGGCACCACTTACGTGGCACGAGTTCTCAGTTCTCTTCTTCAAGAAGTTTGTTCCACATACCCGTAGGTAGGAGTTGCACAGGCAGTTTGAGAAGCTATGATAGGAGGGTATGTCAGTGACCTAGTATGAGATGAGATTTTTAGAGTTGGCTCATGACACAATCTAGTTGGTACCCATAGAGAGGGAGAGGATTAGGAGGTTCATTGATGGCCTCAACAATGGACTGCGCTTTGTGATAACTCAAGAGATAGCATCAGGTGTTAGGATCAACGAGGTGGTTGATATTGCTAGGCAGCTAGAGCAAGTTCATAGTCAGGAGCATGAAGAGAGGGAGGCCAAAAGGCCTCGTGGTTCGGGTGGTTTCAACAATTTTTCTTCTAGGGGTAGTCCCACCGCAGTAGGGGTTGTCCTTATAGGCCCGCTCAGATGGCTCGTCTGGTTCATCGTGGTGTATCAGCTAGCCATGGTCCATACAGTGCTCACCCAGGTCAGTCATCTCTCAGTGCCCTCCCAGCTCAGATTTTATCTCGTGCTCCATCAGTTCAGGGTTCATCTATACCAGGTCTTTCTAGTAGTTACGAGGTCCGATTCAGTCTCCACCACCATTGACGGATCAGAGTTGCTACGAGTGGGAGTTTGGATATGTGAAGAGGTGTTGTCCCCATCTATTGGGAGGTCCAGTTTAGTAGAGGGGTCAGGTTATGACCTCTGCACCAATCACTTCACCACTCGCTCAGCCAGCTCGGGTTGGGGCTCAAGCAACTACAAGTCACCGTAGAGGGGGAGGGCGATCAAGCGGCACTCAGGCTCGATGCTACGCTTTCCCTACCAGGCTAGAGGTCGTTTCTTCTACTACAATGATCACATGTATTGTCTTAGTATTCCACATGGATGCTTCCATATTATTTGACCCTGGTTCCACTTATTCATATGTATCATCATATTTTGCTCGTTATTTGGATATGCCCCATGAGTCCTTTGTTTTGCATGTTCATGTATCTATGCTGGCGAGCAATTTTATTATTGTAGGCCGTATGTATCGATCATGTGTGGTGACCATTGGGGGATTGGAAACTAGAGTTGATCTCTAATTGCTTCGTATGGTTGATTTTGACATGATTCTAGGTATGGATTGGTTGTCCCCATGTCATGTTATTCTGGATTGTCACGCTAAGACCGTGACATTGGCGATGCCGGGGTTACCTAGGATCGAGTGGAGGGGTTCTCTAGACTATGTTCCTAATAGGGTGATTTCATATCTGAAGGCCTAACAGATGGTTGGGAAAGGGTGTTTGTAATATTTGGCATTTGTGAAGGATGTTGGTGCTGATACTCCTACTATTGATTTTGTTCTGATAGTGCGAGACTTTCCAGATGTGCTTCCTGCAAACCTGTGGGGCATGCCACCCGATAGGGACATTGATTTTGGTATTGACTTGGTGTCAGGCACTCAGCCCATTTCTATCCCTCTGTATCGTATGGCATCAGAAGAGTTGAAGGAATTGAAATAACAACTTCAAGAGCTTCTTAATAAGGATTTCATTAGGCCTAGTGTGTCGCCTTTGGGTGTACCTATTTATGAAGAAGAAGGATGGTACTATGTGGATGTGCATTAACTATAGACAGCTGAACAAAGTTACAATTAATAACAAGTATCCTTTGACGCGCATTGACTTATTTGACAAGCTTCAGGGAGCTAGAGTGTTCTCTAAGATTTATTTGAGGTCTGGGTATCACCATTTGAAGAATCGGGACTCCGATATTCAGAATACGACATTTAATACCCGCTATGGTCACTATGAGTTCCTTGTGATGCCTTTTGGACTGACCAATGCTTCAGCAACATTCATGCATCTGATGAACAGTTTGTTCCAGCCATATCTTGATTCATTTGTGACAGTACTTAGTGATGATATCCTGGTGTACTCATGTAGCCAGGAGGAGCGTGCCCAACATCTGAGAATTGTACTACAGATGTTGAGGGAGGAGAAGCTTTATGCTAAGTTCTCTAAGTATGAGTTTTGGATCAGTTCAGTGGCGTTCTTGGGGCACATGGTGTGAGGGGATCAAGGTGGATCCGAAGAAAATTAAGGCGGTTCAGATTTGGCCCGGTCCGTCTTAAGCTACTGAGATTCGGAGTTTTCTCGGCTTGGCCAGGTATTACCGTCATTTTGTGAAGGGTTTCTCATCTATTTCTACGCCTTTGACCAGGTTAAACCAGAAGGGTGCTCCATTCAGGTGGTCTATGAGTGTGAGGAGAGCTTTTAGAAGCTCAAGACAACCTTGACCACAGCTCTAGTTGTAGTTTTACCTTCAGCATTGGGTTCTTATACAGTGTATTGTGATGTTTCTCGGATTGGTATTGGGTGTGTCTTGTTGTAGGAGGGTAGAGTGATTGCTTATGCTTCACGCTAGTTGAAGCCTCATGAGAAGAACTACTTCGTTCATGATTTGGAGTTGGCAGCCATTGTTCATGCATTCAAGATTTGGAGGCACTATCTCTACAGCATGTCTTGTAAGGTATTTACATATCATTGGAGTCTTCAACACTTGTTCAAGCAAAATGATCTAAATTTGAGGCAGTGGAGATGGTTTGAGCTGTTAAAATACTATGATATTACCATTTTGTATCATCCCGGGAAGGGCAATGTGGTGGCCGATGCCTTGAGTAGTAAGGTGGTGAGTATGGGTAGCCTTGATAAATTCATATTAGTGAGATACCACTTGCATCAGATGTTTAGGCCTTGGCAATCAGTTCATGAGGTTGGATGTTTCATAGCCTAGTCGGTTTCTAGCTTGCGCGGTTTCTCGATTTTCTTTATAAGATCGCATCAGAGAGCATCAATATGAGACCCCATTTGCTTGTCCTTAAGGATACGTTTCATCATGGCGATGCCAAGGAGGTTTCTGTTAGGATGATGGGGTGTTGCAGATTTATGGTCGGATTTGTGTGCCCAATGTAGATGGGTTACATGAGTTAATTCTCGAGGAGCGTTATTTTATTTATACGGGTGACACGAAGATGTATTAGGACTTGAGGCAGCACTATCGGCGGAGGAGGATGAAGAAAGACATAGTGGAGTTTGTAGCTCGGTGCTTGATTTGTCAACAAGTGAAGTACGAGCATCAGAAGCCGACCAGTTTGCTTTAGAGGCTTGAAATTCTTGAGTGTAAATGGAAGCGTATCACCATGGATTTTGCAGTTGGTCTTCCACGGACTTTGAATAAGTTTGATGCCATTTGGGTGATTGTGGACAGGTTGACTAAGTTTGCGCATTTCATTCCAGTTGGGACTACCTATTCTTCATAGCGGTTGGCTAAGATCTATATCCATGAGATTGTTTGCCTTCACAGTGTGCCAGGGTTTATTATTTTAGATCGGGGCATACAGCTCACATCGCAGTTTTGGAGAGAAGTGCAGCGAGAGTTAGGCACATGGGTTGAGTTGAGTACAGCATTTCACCCTAAAACGGTCGGATAGTCCGAGTACACCATTCAGATATTGGAGGATATGCTACGTGCTTGTGTCATGGATTTTAGGAGTTTTTGCGATCATTTTATACCGGTTGCTGAGTTTGCCTACAATAACAGCTGCCAATCAAGTATTCAGATGGCTCTGTATGAGGCCTTATATGGGAGGTAGTGTCGGTCTCCAGTTTGTCGGTTTGAGCCGGGCCTTATATGGGAGGTGGTGTCGGTCTCCAGTTTGTCAGTTTGAGCCGGGTGAGGCAAGGCTATAGGGTACTAACTTGGTTCAGGATGCTTTGGATAAGGTTAAGTTGATTCAGGATCGCCTTCGCACGAAACAGTCAAGAAAGAAGAGTTATGACACTTGGAAGGTTTGTGATGTTTCCTTCATGGTGGGGAAGAAGGTATTGCTCAGAGTTTCGCTATGATGAGTGTTATGAGATTCGATAAGAAAGTCTAGTTGAGCCCTCGGTATATTGGCCCTTTTCAGGTGCTTGAGAAGATTGGAGATGTGGCTTACAAGTTTGCATTACCACCTAGTTTATTGAGTGTTTCATTCTCCCATGCTCTGAAAGTATTTCGGTGATCCATTTCATGTTTTGGACTTTAGCACGGTTCAGTTAGATGGGGATCTGACTTATTATGTGGAGCCGGTGGCCATTTTGGACGGCAGACTCAAATTTGAGGTCAAAGAATATAGCAGCAGTGAAGGAGCAGTGAATAGGTCGTCCAATCAAGGAGGCTACTTGGGATACCGAGCAGGATATGCGGAGCAGATATCCGCGCCTATTGGAGACCCTAGGTATATATGATTCTAGACCCATTCGAAGATGACCGTTTGTTTAAGAAGAGGAAAATGTAACGACATGGCCGATCGTTTTGAGTATTGTAGCCTCATTCTCCCATTTACTACTTATTCTATGTTCATTTTTTGTTAAGTGACTTGTTGGGGTGGTGGTTTAGTCCGTGGAATATTTTGAAATGAATAGGGAAACTTAGTCCCAAGGTTAGAAGCCTAAGCTAAAAGAGTTGCCCGGATGTTGACTTATGTGTAAATGACTCTAGAATGGAGTTTTGAGGATCCCGATAGCTTCGTATGATGATTTTTGACGTATGAGTTTGTCCGGATATTTATTTGGAGGTAAGTAGGTCATTTTGGCTTGAATCGGGAAAAAATGGAAAAGTTCAAGTTTAGAGAATTGAGAAGTTTGACCAAGAGTTAAGTTTATTGCTATCGGGCTTGGATTTTGGTTCCGGAATTTGGAATAGGTTTATGTGTCATTTTTAACTTGGATGCAAATTTTCAGGTCAATCGGAGTTAGTTTGATAGGTTTTGGCATCGATTGTAGAAGTTGGAAATTCATTAGTTTCATTAGGCTTGAATTGGGGTGCAATTTGTGTTTTTGATGTTGTTTGATATGATTTGAGGCCTCGAATAAGTTCGTATGATGTTTTAGGATGTGTTGATATGATTGTATGGGGCCCCGAGGGCCTTGGGTGAGATTCAGATTGATGAAGGATTGAGTTTGGCCTTGTTGAGCTGCAGATTTTTCTGGTGTTAGGTTTCCTTATACGCGTTCATGAGAGAGATCTCGCGTTCGCGAAGAGTATCTGGGAGGAAGGTGAATATTTTTCTTCATATTCGCGAAGAAGGCCTCATGTTCGCGAAGGTCTAGGGAAATTGTCCATCGCAATCGCAAGAGGGAGCTCGCGTTGGCATAGAAGGATGAGGCTGGTATAGGCACCAAGCCTTAAGTCTTCGCGTTTGCGTTCAGGGAGACACGTTTGTGTAGGCAGAGCTCTGTGAAGCATTATGTTCGCGAGGGAGCCTTCTGCGTTCGCGTGAGAGGATTTTTGGGCGGTTGAGTTTTGTGCTTCGCGAACGCGAGGCTCTTTCTGCGTTCGCTAAGAAGGGCATCTGGGCAGCAACTATTAAATCTCAAAATCGAGGGTTTGAACCCATTTTTCATATTTAGGCTAGAGACCTCGGATTTGGAGAATTCTTCAAGGGATTTTCAAGGAGTTGATTGGAGCAAGTGATTCTAACTATAATTTGGTTGTTATACATGAATCTATCATTGTTTTTACCATTTAATTAGTGTTTTGTGTTGGAAAATTTTGAATAATTGTGAAACTTCATAGACTATAATTTTAGGATTTGAAGGCCGAGTTGAGATTGGAATTCAGTAATTTTGGCATGGTTAGACTCGTTATTGAATGGGTGTTCGGATTTTATAAATTTTGTTGGATTCCAAGACGTGGACCTGGGATTGACTTTTTGACTGTGGTTAAAGAACTTAGCTTTATCGTATGGAATTCATTCTTATAGCTTGTATTGATTGTATTAAGTTGTTTGTGACTAGATAGATTCAAGTCCTTTAGAGGTTGATTCGCGAGGCAAGGGCTTGTTGGATCAGGGATTTGCGAGGTTTAAGGTAAGTAACACTTCTATACTTGGTTTTGAGGGTATGAATCCCAGAAATACGTGTTATGTGATTGTTATTGAGGTGACGCACATGCTAGGTGAAGGGCGTATGGGCGTGCATCGTGGTAATTGTGAACCAGTTGTTTCCATGATACTGTGTAGTTACCAAATCTTGTTGCTATTCATGTAATTCCTACGTGTTAGAGTAATTGAGCTGCAATCTATGTTAGAAATCATGTTTAGGCTATATGCTTATTCTGTTGGGACTCAATGAGGTCATTTCTGTTGTTGAGTTATTTGCTTAATTATGTACCCAATTACATCCATCATTTATATATCATATCTCAGCCTTTGTTTTCATTTATTGTTACATCATGTACCATTGTTTAGGTTGATTGGCATGAGAATTGTGAGCCCGAGAGGCTGGAGAGATTGATGACTGAGTTGGGGCCTGAGAGTCGTGTTGAGAGTGAGGTTTTGGATCGGGTTTCACATCGCAGCAGGCCTTCTTGGCTTTATATATATTATTATTATGGATCGGGTTGCACGCTGCAGCAAGCCTTACAAGATTGACCTAATATTATGGGATCGAGCTGCACACCGCACCAGGCCATATTGTCTTTATATTATCGCTTGGGTAGGATCCGCCCCTCCGAAGCCTGACATACCAGCAGTGAGCGTAGGTACCTTATAGTGCTGAGTGGTTGAGTGTGACGAGTGAGAGTTGAGACAGTCATATTGAGTACTCATAGAGTATGAGTACATGAGTTTAACACTGTGATGCATTACACGTGACATGCTGGAGCAGCTCAATGAGATGTGGGTTCCTTTCCCTCTATGCCCCATCTAGTAGGTGTTTGCGCCATTGGGCCAGCTAAACTTGCTCTGATCTAGTGTGCGTCCGCTACTGTTCGAGCTCACACAGCAGAAAGCTAAATCTCTTCTCCTACTTGCACATTTGATATGTAGATATAGAGATGTACCATTCCTCATATCAGTCTTATTTGGCATATTTTAACAGTGTTGAGTTTAAACTGTTAAACTTGAAAGCATGTTTACATTTATGTACTGTGTACAAACTGATCATGAGATTTCTCTGAGTTATTAGTGTCATTTTCCCGTCATATCTGTATTGTTATTATCTGGATTTGGATTGTACCTTTCTGAGCTCTTCACTACTTTCAGCCCAAGGTTAGTCTTGTTACTTATTGAGTACATTGACTCGATTTTACTCTTACTACACTCTGCATTTCGTGTGCAGATCCAGGCACTTCTAGGCACGCTGGTTACTAGACTTGGAGCATTTCCTGCTTGGAGACTTTTTGAATAGCTGCTTTGGCATCCGCAGACCTTAACTCCTCCTTCCTTTCAGTTTACTTAGAACTATTATATCTTTTCAGATAGTTGTATTAGAAGTTTTTACTATGTTGATATTTAGTAGCTCATGTACTCGGTGACACCCGAATTTTGGGAGATTTTGTATTGAGTCGCAGTTATTCGCTTTGGTTATTTATGAGATTTTCACTATTAAATTCAATATATCATGCTTTTAAATTAAAATGTGTAGCTATTTCGTTATTGTTGGTTGACCTAGTGTTGTGATAGGCGCCATCACGACATGTTAAAATTTGGGTCGTGACAGTTAGCCTAAACACACGGCTTTAATTATATAAATGGTCCTCTCGAGTAGCCTATTAGTATCTTTCTTTAGCTATTCTCCAAAACCAAACATTTTACTTTAGAAATTAAAGCAACTAGAACTCTCATTGTTTTATAATATTTTTTGTTCTTTATAAATTCACTCCTTCCTGTTTAATTGAGTTCTTATGGTCAAAGAAACAAATAGTATGACTTTGATGTTAACAACCAGAATTCTGGTCATAGAAGTGCAACCACATTAATAAAAAGAACATATCTAAAGAACATTGGATATAAAAAAACTATTAGGCAATCTATGAGTAGATTAATATTTGTATTTTATATAATAGAATTAATGTAATTAAAGATATTTAACTAACTTGCTAATGGTTTTTATTGAAGATCCAGACGATAGTTAAAACCTGGCAAACACAACACTAAAATCTTCCCTCGAAGTGTTGAAGAGTCGTATTCCAAAAGCAGCAACCCCTTTTTACTTTTTCATGCTGAATTTTCAATTTCTTAAAACTGAATCATCCTTGTTTATTTTTAAAAGAAATAGCATTGGTGTTAACCCTTTTTTATCCTTTTTTAAGTACAGAATGAGCACTGTTCAGATCTTCTATTTAGGGTTGCATATGAGGTCCCATTGAGACTTCATATGTGGTGGGATGAGCTGGGGGAAGATGCGCAGAGCTCACTCACTAAGCGGTTGGGTCACATACTTGTTTGTTGAAAATTAAGCCCAAGGGCGATCTGATAGAGGCCCTAATACTATTTTGGGACCATGCACACAATGTGCTCCACTTTTTGAGTTTTGAGTTGACTCTCACAGTAGAGGAAATGGTAGGTTTTGCTAGATCTAACGTAGATCTTAGGCATCATTATCTAATAGCCCCCATAGTTGTTAACCCTCACAAGTATTTGGATATGCTAAACATATGTCGCCAAATAAAATATTCTGACTATAGAAAGGATTTATTCCTTTTAGTTTTTATATAGCCGGTATGGACGTGAAGGGGTTTGAGGTCCATGAAAATGGGCTTTGCAACAAGAAGAACAAGGACAATTGGGACACGGATGCTTCGCTTTCATAGTCGCATTTTTAGGCACCTTGGTGTTCTCAAACATAGACTTGCGCCTAGCAGGAGTTACCTTCATTTTGACCACTCAATTTAAGAGCACCCTCGTGCCAATGATTCTCTCAGATATGTTCTGAGCTTTGACATGTTATTAGATTTGGGGCCACGTTCTTTGAGAAATGCAACATGTTGTTGCAAATGTGATTAGTGGAGCATCATTGTGACCGTCCCAGATACATGAACTACAGCGTAGGTGGAGTCAGCTGCATTAAGTAGTATGAAATTAGGGTAAGCGGCAACGAATAGCTGGAGGATACTGGGGCTTGGTTTACATGCCTCTATTCATTGCCTGCGAGTCAAGTTGAATGAGATTTTGGTTGTCACTCAGCTAAAGAGGTTATTGAATGTCCGCTACTTGTTTCTTTGTGTTGTTGATGGGTCTTCAAAGCATTCAGCCTTACGCACCGCATAGGGTTCTATGACAGCTGGGTAGATACCAAATGGTTCCTCGTGATGAGGAATTTACTATTCAGGTGTTCGAGTTGCGCCCAGAGCTTCCTTTCCCGAGGATGTGGATCCAAAAGTTTGGAATGAATGTCAGTTTTTAGAGTCCCACACCTAAGTTCAGGAGCTATCAAAAGGGGAGGTAGAATCAGGTAACACTGCCCGGTATGGTACAAGACAGTGGGTAAAGGAAAAATCAAAAAGGGTCGCCAAAAGGCCGCATGTCTATGAATTTACAGATAGAGCAATGGAATAATGGGTTTGGATAGCAAAAGAGGAGTAATACCGGGTTACTATTAGTACTTCGCTAGAAAAGTTGAGAGTCCTCAAATTTGAGAAAGAGTTACAGGATCAAGAGGAAAAGGGATAAAAGAAGAGGTTAGTACGTGAGAATGAAGCCCGAGCTCAGCTTCAAGAAATCAAGAAAGCATTTGAAGTGCCGGTTAAAAGTGAAAGGGACCAAAATATCATCACAAATTTTAGGGAGAAAGTGTTTGATTATGTTGCCATCTTGACAAAAACTGAGAAAGACTTGGGAATAGCCAAAGGAAGAACAATACAATTGGGAGAGGATGTAGAAAGCTGCTTGAGATTGACACGTAAAGTAAAACAAAAACATGATGAAGAAGTCTTCGGTCTGAGAAGAGAGTTGAGTTCCCTTGAAGAGGAAGTGAGTCGTTAATCCAAAGAACTCAAGGCAGAAAAAGGGGCATTGTTGTCACTTGTTCAACAGGTTGGAGGCCGGTGTGGTTAACTTGCAAAACCAGAAAGACGAATCCTTACAGTTGGTGCAAAATCGGGAGCAGAAAATTCGAAGAATGTTCCAAGATCAAAGGGACAATGAGAAGAATCTGTGAGATAGCTGGCTACACCTCCGAGAAGTGCAAGGACTGTGAGAACATGAACGAGGCCATGTTTTTGCTACCGTGTTGAACTTAGCACGCCAGGTCATGACCGATCTTGTAGGTCCTCTATGAACAGATAGGAAACAGGTCGGAGCAGTGACTGACAGATGTTACCAGGAGGAGTTGTGTTATAAGAGTTGTCAGAGTCTTTCGCGTTTTACGGCTAGAGTTGTTTTTCTTGTATTAGCCTTTTATATTTATCTAGTCTATTTTGCTATTTATTTCATTGTATTTTTGCTCAGTGTATGTTTTTGAATTTATTTCATTGTATTTTTGTTTGGAGTCTATTTTTGATTTCGCTTTTGAGTCATGTAATGAAAAACCCAAAAAGATTTTGTTTTCATGAGATATTGAAAACCCCCAAAAAAATTCTATCCTTTTATTCTATTACATTTATCCCCCTAAACTACGTAATGGTTTAATTCATGAGGTGTCATGATACGTAGGAAATCCCCAAAGGATGCGATCAAAACCATGTCTAAACTTAAGAGAGAGTATAAATAAGGAAAGTCAAATGGCAATAAAATGAGAAGAAAGATTTGAGAGGAATAAAGTAAAAAGAGAGCCATTAATTTGAAATGGGATAATGACCAAAGCCGGATGAGATATGCAAAATTTCAAACCCACGATAGATCCATTAGTTGTTAGGTGCATTGCATCCTCATGTGTGATTTCCTATCTGACAAATGCCTCAAACTAACAAGTTTGTTATGTGAGACCTTAGACAAAGGTTTTCGGTGGTTGGTTTGTGGTATCTTGACCTCACATCCTTACTTCACTTGTTCTAAAGGAAGTTCACCAATATAAACCGAGAGCAACCTCCCTATCATCAACTCTAAGGACAGTTTTCCACCAACCATTCAGCTAGAATCGGCCATAGCTGAGAAAAATAGAATTCTCCAAATCAGGATGATGGAAATGTGGGAAGCACAAGCAAATGGAAAGAGTCCCCTAGCGCTATCCCTAGATTCACCGATATTTCCCCTTAGACGGGCATGGTCACTTATGTCTCAGTTACCGACCCATTCTTCCCTTAGGGGTATGAGCCTACACCCAACAACGTTGTTGCTATGCCTTTTGCTTCCCCCCCCCCCCCCCCCCCCCCCCCCCCCCCCCCCCCCCGCATGCACCACCACCAAGAGCTGTACTAATGGTAATCACCACAGCTCCCACTTTACTACCCATAGCTGAGCATATAAATACCCCATAATTAACAACCAATCAAGATCCCCAATTTTCACCAGAAGTGAATTATGCGACACCCGACTCTTTCAATTAGGTCCCGCAAGTGCTGAACATGAAGAAATGGCCCGAAAAATAAAGAATCTGGAGTAGAGAGCATGGAATATGCAACGCTTGAGTGGCCAAAAAAGTGTGTCCTATTCTGACTTGTGCATGTTTCCTCTCGGGTTTAAAACTCTCAAGCTCGAGAAGTATGATGGACATGGCAACCCTATCTCTCATTTAAAAAGATAATATAACCAGCTGAGGGGCGCTAGTAATAAGGAAGAACTATTGATGGCGTACTTCGATGAAAGCTTAACCAGAGTCGCTTCAGAGTGGTACATAGACTAAGAGATATCGCACTAGCACGTGTGGAATGATTTAGCCTGAAATTTTATCAGGCAGTTCCAATACAATATAAACATTGCACCTGATCGTAATTCCTTATCGAACTCGAAGAAGAAATACATGAAGAACTTTCATGAATATGTTGTCAAATGGAGAGAACAAGCGGTCAAGCCACTCATGGAATAAAACAAATTGGTAAATGTCTTCCTCCAAGCCCAATAGCTGGACTATTTTCAGTACACGATGTCTGCTATGGTAAGCCTTTTGAGGCTATCAAAATAGGTGAGATAGTGAAAAGCGGTTTGAAAACTAGAAGGATTATGAGACAAGATGATCTCAAAGCCACGTCTCAAGCCATCCAAAATGATTTGGAAAGTCTGGAAAACCGAAAGAAAAGAGAATAAGAGCCATGATGTCTTCAAGTTTGAGCGGGATTTAGAGGGCCTTTAACCACCCATATATATAGCCCAGAACCCCACAACATTACTACCCCCACCAAGAAGTCTATTATGCCTTAGCCCCTCCGCCATATGAGGTAATGAATGCACAACCTTATGCGTGGCCTCAAAATTAGTAAATGAGAAACCCTCAACCCCAAAAATCCCTATCCATAATATACAAATTACCAAACACAGTATATCCCCCATTCTCCAAACGCCTCTAAATACAACCCTTGCCAAAGGGAACCACCCAGAAGAAACAATTCCACTCCTATCGGAGAATCCTATTCTAGCCTTTTCAAAAAGTTAACCTACCATTGTTTGTTGCAGCATCGTGGCTCAAAATAAGGAAAACCTTGACTCACCATCATACAGAGCCGATGCAAGATGTAAGTACCATTCAAGGGATGTGGTGCATGATACTAAAGACTGTTGGACTATGAAAAGAGTTGTGGAAGACCTGAATGTGGTCAAAGCCATAGTAAATCGAGAAGAGAAAGCCCTAATTATGACCAACAACCCTTTGCTTGCCCACAACAATGGGCATGTTATTGGCATGATATGAGATGACCGGGAGTATTTTCCAATATATAAAACCATAATAGTCATCGCTAATCCCGATGATGAACCAGGAAATGGTCGCCAAGTTTGAGAAAAAGGAAACCTCGATCACTCAATGTTTCAAAAAAAAAAACTGAAGGAAAATTGGTGTTGTATCTTTTGAAAGTATCAAACAAAAAACAACTCACCCTGAGTATTCCCAAAGAGGCTAAACAAGAGAAGCTCACCTTGAGCATAGTGAAGTTGTATGTTTTAGGAGGACCACCAAGGATTTCATAGAGCCCAAGAATGTTAGTAAGACTGGAGGAGCCTATGGTAATTAGTCTGACACCCCAAATTATGATGAAATATACCAAGACAATCCCTTGGAACTATAACAAGACTGTACTCATTTAAAAGGGGAAAGGATTCGCAAAGGATGTTAATGAGATGAAGAGATTGGGGAGATAGTACACCCTAGAAGAGTTGAGGAAAGCCAAGCAAAATCGTGAATGTCAGATGCCTTTGAAGAAGCCCATCACCAATGAGGAAGTTGAGGATTTCTTTAAGAAAATGAAAGCTCCTAAATTTTCTATAGTGGATCAACTCAGGAAAAACTCGGTCCAAATTTCTCTCTTATCACTCCTGCTAAACACAGATGAGCATCAAAATGTTTTGATCAAAACATTGAATTAAGCATATGTTCCCGACACCGATTGTTGGTCAGCTAGAAAGGGTGGCTAAAAGTTTCTTTAAAGTGAACAAAATATCTTTCAATGACAGTGAGTTACCCGTTGATGGGGCTGGGCCAACAGATCCCTCCACTTGACCGTATAATGCGAGGGGCACAGTGTGAAGAGAGCTATGCTTGATGGTGGCTCAAGGGTCGACATTTTCCCCTTTTTTACTCTCCAAAGATTGAAGATCAGCACATACCAGATCTGGGTTGAAAATGTTTATGTCTTTGCTTTTGATGGAATAAAGAGGGATACCATGTGAGAAATTGACCTGGTACTAACCATTAGACCCCATAAACTTCCAAGTAGCCTTCCAAGTTTTGGATATGGAGACATCTTGCAATTTCCTCTTGGGAAGGTTGTGGATCCATGCTGCTAGAGCTATCTCATCTACACTTCATCAGATAGTCAAGTTTGAACATGACAACCAAGAGATTGTCGTCCATGGGGAAGATGAACAATCAATCTATAGGGATCCTTCAATCCTATGCTTGAGACGAGGGAAAGTAGTGAGTTTATCATCTACCAGGTTTTGAAATAGTGGTTGCTGATAGGTGCAAAGAAGGTCCCCATTGCTCGAGGACCTACTTGTCTACCAGATCTATTATGGTAGCCATGTCACGCCCAGAACCTGGGCCTAGACATAATACGGCACCCGTTGCCTGACTACATGTGACCAAGTGAACCAGCTAGCTGGCTGAATCAACATGTGATATCATAACATATTGAATGTTGAAGAGAAACTAACACATGCTGGTATACTGAAAGTCTGAATGATATAAATAAATGTAATATTAGTTTGAAACATATATGTAGCCAACATTGCTTAACATGAAAAACTTGCGACTCTGTCTTACTGTTACTCTAGTCTATGAACCCTCTTTGAAAGACTGTAAAGTAATGATAATGCCTCGAAAAAACTGGGTCTCGCCAAATACATGATACGAGAATCCTTGTGCTATAAATCGTCAACCTGTAATTAATTACTTAAATCATAAGATGCAGGCCCCAAGCAGAAGGGTTGTCAGTACATTTGAATTGCACTGGTATGTAAAGAAACTCAAAGAAAGAACTGTAAATACTGAAATTGAAATTGAACTTATAATTGATAACTGATAGCTGATAACTAACTGAACAAAGGAGTAAAGACATGAATACTCCATGTTCTAAATGAGAAACCACCTATGTTAATCTGAGTAAGTAAGTTGTGGCCTTAGCCCCAATATATATGTGCACAAACTACAACCTCGAGTGCCAGTATAAGTATACACAATTGCGGCCTCATGCCCAAAGATGCATAAAGCATAAACTGTAACCTTAGGCCCAAGTACAAGTGTTCAACATTCAGGGATTTAAAATCAGGAACTCAGAATCATACTGGAATGCTGAATAGAACTAGACTGAGACGTATTCATAATAAACTAATTTTTCATGACTGAGACTCATGGTATATTGAATGAATTACGAAAATATGTCATCTAAAGAATAGAAGTGTCACGACCCCAGTTCGCCCTCCGTGAACATGTCGTGATGGCATCTAGTCTCTATAACTAGGTAAGCCTAACAATGGGGAAAAACAACATAACTTGCGGAATAATTAATTAAAACTGAACAACTAAAGAAAGAATATATAAAACACTCTTGGCATATACAACCCAATAATGCGGAAGTCTACAATATCACCCCAAAACCCGGAAACTCACGGGAAACACAGGCTAACAGAAATATACTATACTGCTCTAACTCCAGAATGTCTAAACAACTGAAAGGAAGGAAAAGCTTTCCACTAAAGCTGGAATAAGATAGAGACTCCTGGTCTGCGGACACGGCAGATGTACCTCGAAGTCTCTGCTATATCTCTCAACCTCGGGGATAGTGCGCCTGCGTGGAGGTACCTGGATCTGCACATGAAAACGCAGAAGAGGCATGAGTACACCACATCGATACTCAGTAAGTGCCAAGCCTAACCTCAGTCGGGTAGTGATGAGGAAGGTCAGGGCCCTACTGAGGTTAAACAATATAATAGAAATTTAAAGTATGAAAACAGGCAGTAATAATGAGCACAGCAGTGAAATAAGGCAGGTTAAACAAGACAATAACAAAACATAAAGAAAAGAGTAAACACAGAATATGTACAGCTCAATGACAATGGTAACAATGAGGATCTCCCAGGATACCGTCCTGTAGTCCTTTTCTCAACTGTCAAGTGGATCTCCCCTGATACCGTCCCGTAGTCCATCATACGTGTATATACGAAAGATCTCCCGAGATACCGTCCCGTAGTCCATCAATATATGTGCAGGGGGATCTATCGGGAATCGAACCCGCAATACCAAAGTAAATATGCAGGGGGATCTATCGGAAATCTAACCCGCAATCCCAAAGTAAATATGCAGTGGGATCTATCGGGAATCTAACCCGCAGTCCCAAAGTAAATATGCAGGGGGAACTATCGGGAATCTAACCCGCAGTCCCAAAGTAAACAAACAAGGGGGGGCGCTACCGGAATCCCACATGCTTAGTCCCAATGTAAATACGCAGCCACAACAAGAAGATATTCGGGAATAGAGTGCAAAGAAAAGTACAAGGCAACAAGTAGTTCTAGCCTAACATGCTTCACGTAGTACAATCAAAGCAACTTAAGCAAATAGGCAATTCAAGTTAACTAGGCATGCTTTTCTAAACTAACATAGGCTATAATTGCAAGTAGAATAAAACTGTTAAGAAGAAACTCAGTCGAAGTATTTAAAGTAAAAACCGGGTTTTCAACAATTAGCACAAGTACGCGCTCGTCACCTCACGTACAAGTCATTCAATTACCAAATATCACATCCTAAGGGGAAAGGTCCCCCCCACACAAGGTTAGACAAGCCACTTACCTCGAACCGGCTCAAAATCAACTCGAAACCACACGTTTGCCACGAGTATCTGACTCCAAATGACCCAATTCTATTCAAATCAATTACATATCGTAAATAACATATCAAGCAACTGATTCTACTATTTAATTCAAATCTAAGGCGCGAAATTAGGTAAAATGACCAAAATGCCCCTCAAGGAAGCACCTCGAAATCGGATAAATTCTACGTTTTCAGAACCCTCGTACTCTCACGAGTCCAACCATATAAAAATCTCTCAAATCGAAGGTCAATCACCCAGTCAAAATTCAATAATTTGGTCTATGAAGTTTTACCCATTTTCCATACAAAAATCTGAAAATATAAGAGGAATTCGTGATTAGATTAGCGGGTTATAAGCAAAAAGGAGTTTAGAATCATTACCCAATCGTTGCCTCTGAAAAACCCTCGAAATCTCTCTCAAATCCTAGCTCTTAAGCTTGAGTTTTGGTAAAAATGGCTAACCCTCGGATTTTGAGATGTATATACTGTCCAATCATTTAATGCATCGCGAATGCGAAAGTAGGCTCGCGTTCACGAAGAAGAAAAAGTGAAGGCTGAGAAATTTCCCTTCGCGAACGCGAGGGACATCATGCGAACGCGAAGGCCTGGGCTGATGAAGCTACGTGAACGCGAAACGGGGAAAGTGAACGCGATGAATAAAATAGGCCCAGCTCTCAGGGACAAATAGAGCTATGCGAACGCAATGGCTTAGCTGCGAACGCGCTGGAGGAAAAGGTGAAGCTTTGCGAACGCGGAGGGACCGGTCGCGAACGCGATGAGGAAAACTGGTCCTCCTCCAAAATTGCTCTACGCGAACGCGTGGAGGAGGACGCGAACGCGAAGAAGAAAAGTTCCAGGTGGTCAAATAAGCCTTCGCGAACGCGAAGCGCAGCTCGAGAATGCAATAGAGGCGCACCAGAAGCAACAATAGCAGTTCAAAAATAGGAGGAAATGGCCCGTTGAGCATCCGAAACACACCCGAGGCTCCCGGGACCTCAACCAAACCTACGGATATACCCATAACATCATTCAAACTTGTAACAATCCTTAAACCACCTAAAACAGCGTCGGAATCTCGAATTAAACAAGGATTTGAGCCTAAGAACTTCCAATTTCATCAAAACACGCTTTTGATCAAAAACCTAACCAAAACACGTCCGATGACTTGAAATTTTGCACACACATCTCAAATGACATGAGGAAACTACTCCAACTTCCGGAATTCCATTCCGACCCTCGGATCAAAATCTCACTATCGGACCGGAACTTCAAAAATTCAGACTTCGGCATTTCAAGCCTAAATGAGCTACGGATTTCCAAAATGCATTCCGAACACGCTCCCAACCCCGAAATTACCTAACAGAGCTAACGGAACCATCGGATTTCCATTCTGAGGTTGTCTTCACACTGTTCCGACTACAGGCAACTTTCCAACCCTTAAGCTCTCATTTAGGGACTAAGTGCCCCAAAACTCTCCGAAACTCAAAACCGAATGTCTCGGCAATTCAATTTAGCAGAAATAGACTTGGGAAAAACAGCTAATAGGGGATCGGGGAGTTAATTCTTAAGACGACCGGCCGGGTCATCACAAGAAGTTCTATAACTATTCATGGAACTGGGGCATAATTACTTTCTAAGGCAATTCATAATAGTCATAAAGAATGAGACGTAAGAATCATAAACATTCCCAAATGTAAAGAGAGTTAGCCTCACATACCTTGACTCTGGCCTTTTTAAGCATATCACACTGTATGTCGCCTCCTTCAACATTGTGACTATATTTTGTGACTTTCAATATTGTGACGTATATATATATATATATGGTAAATAAGGTAAAATTTTGTGGTCAAAATATTTTGTGTAAGTATTATGTTGTAAAATCCTACTCGGTATTGTCCCTCAAAAAATCTGTAGACATGTTATTATGTTGGTTGTCAAAATTATGAACTGAGAATTATTACCCCTTCTATACTTTTTTTTTATCCTATGTTTATCTCTTCTTTCTAGATTTTTAAAGAAGTGATATATATATATATATATATATATATATATATCACTTCTTTAAAAATCTAGAAAGAAGAGATAAACATAGGATAAAAAAAAAGTATAGAAGGGGTAATAATTCTCAGTTCATAATTTTGACAACCAACATAATAACATGTCTACAGATTTTTTGAGGGACAATACCGAGTAGGATTTTACAACATAATACTTACACAAAATATTTTGACCACAAAATTTTACCTTATTTACCATATATATATATATATACGTCACAATATTGAAAGTCACAAAATATAGTCACAATGTTGAAGGAGGCGACATACAGTGTGATATGCTTAAAAAGGCCAGAGTCAAGGTATGTGAGGCTAACTCTCTTTACATTTGGGAATGTTTATGATTCTTACGTCTCATTCTTTATGACTATTATGAATTGCCTTAGAAAGTAATTATGCCCCAGTTCCATGAATAGTTATAGAACTTCTTGTGATGACCCGGCCGGTCGTCTTAAGAATTAACTCCCCGATCCCCTATTAGCTGTTTTTCCCAAGTCTATTTCTGCTAAATTGAATTGCCGAGACATTCGGTTTTGAGTTTCGGAGAGTTTTGGGGCACTTAGTCCCTAAATGAGAGCTTAAGGGTTGGAAAGTTGCCTGTAGTCGGAACAGTGTGAAGACAACCTCAGAATGGAAATCCGATGGTTCCGTTAGCTCTGTTAGGTAATTTCGGGGTTGGGAGCGTGTTCGGAATGCATTTTGGAAATCCGTAGCTCATTTAGGCTTGAAATGCCGAAGTCTGAATTTTTGAAGTTCCGGTCCGATAGTGAGATTTTGATCCGAGGGTCGGAATGGAATTCCGGAAGTTGGAGTAGTTTCCTCATGTCATTTGAGATGTGTGTGCAAAATTTCAAGTCATCGGACGTGTTTTGGTTAGGTTTTTGATCAAAAGCGTGTTTTGATGAAATTGGAAGTTCTTAGGCTCAAATCCTTGTTTAATTCGAGATTCCGACGCTGTTTTAGGTGGTTTAAGGATTGTTACAAGTTTGAATGATGTTATGGGTATATCCGTAGGTTTGGTTGAGGTCCCGGGAGCCTCGGGTGTGTTTCGGATGCTCAACGGGCCATTTCCTCCTATTTTTGAACTGCTATTGTTGCTTCTGGTGCGCCTCTATTGCATTCTCGAGCTGCGCTTCGCGTTCGCGAAGGCTTATTTGACCACCTGGAACTTTTCTTCTTCGCGTTCGCGTCCTCCTCCACGCGTTCGCGTAGAGCAATTTTGGAGGAGGACCAGTTTTCCTCATCGCGTTCGCGACCGGTCCCTCCGCGTTCGCAAAGCTTCACCTTTTCCTCCAGCGCGTTCGCAGCTAAGCCATTGCGTTCGCATAGCTCTATTTGTCCCTGAGAGCTGGGCCTATTTTATTCATCGCGTTCACTTTCCCCGTTTCGCGTTCACGTAGCTTCATCAGCCCAGGCCTTCGCGTTCGCATGATGTCCCTCGCGTTCGCGAAGGGAAATTTCTCAGCCTTCACTTTTTCTTCTTCGTGAACGCGAGCCTACTTTCGCATTCGCGATGCATTAAATGATTGGACAGTATATACATCTCAAAATCCGAGGGTTAGCCATTTTTACCAAAACTCAAGCTTAAGAGCTAGGATTTGAGAGAGATNCCCCTCTCAAAATAAAAGTAAGCATTGACCCTAATGCTTAACAAAATAAGAGAAAAAGTAAAGAGGGCAAAGATACTCCCTGAGTGTCATGTGCCATCACTATGTCCCCAGTAGCAACGGTCCATGTTGGCTCAGTCAACTGAATATCATCATCAAATCTGGGAGTGGCTGGAGCGGTGAACATCGCACGTACCGTATTAGCAGTGTCAGCGGCAAGGCATGCTCCTCAGACTAGCCAGCGGGAGCATCCTATGTAGATGGATCTGGGTCGGGATGGGATGGGTCATTCAGCATATCAAAGGCAAATAACAAGATGTAGCTATTCGTGCCACCTCAGTCTGAAGCTTATCACTGGATTTTTGCTAGCCTGGGACTTCCACATCTTATTCACCTGCCTGGTCAACCGCTCGATCACAGAACCATGTAATGCCAAAGCATCCATAATCACCTTCTAGTTGTCCAAGATTTTGCTTAGTTTCTCATTAACTTTAGATGGATCTGGGGGTGCCTATGTTGATGACTGCCCTGAAACAGCCCTTAAATCTTAAATAGCTTTGAAGTTGCTGCATGCATCTAGTTATTGAGACGTACCAGAGTTTGGGAGACTCGCAGAGCAAAAAGTGGGTCAGTAGGCATGAGCACCAGCCTCAGAACTAGAGTAGAGACTGCCCTAGGAGCTGTTGAAGGAACTGTAGATGGAGTTGAAGATGGTGGCTCAGGCATAGCAATTGATGCACTGGTAGAAGCTCAGCTGATGTGGATGGAATTTTAGGTGTATCAGAAATTACCACTATTGGCTCACAGACTGGACAAAAGTAGTTGAGGGCAGAGCACTCTTCTTCGGGTTCCTCAGATTCTGCATCTTGTACAACTCAAACGGCCATGTCGGATTTACCTCTGCATCTATCAGATACTCAGTAAGGTGCTAGGGTAAGGGTAAGCAGTGATACGCTGTTGTGCAACCAAGTAAATGTTGGCCGACATCAAGGCACCCATATTGATGAGACACCCGGCCATGATAGATGCCGCTAAGACATCTCGAGGAATCGGGAGATTGTTCTCATTCTAGCTCCATTCAAGCATGCTACAAACAAAGGTTTGCCACCCTTTGGCTTCAAACCCAGTGTGCTCCGGAGAATAGGAACCTCAGCAACAATCCGAGGAGGAGTGGGTCCCGGTGCTAGAATCTCTACAAGCCACTGCCTGGCCTCCTCTTTCAGAGCCAACTTCTCTAAGTACTCATTTGTCTCCATATCCTCAAATCCCAAGTATGCATTCAGAGTGCGCTAATCAAACTTCACCTTTAGGTGGAACACTATGGTGACCTTTGTCCCTTTACTAATATGTGAAGTGTTGGCATAAAAATCTCGTACAAGGTGCTCCTTGACATCCACTAACTTCCCCGTAAATAGTATCCACCATTTTCTCTTGTGAACTGCTCCAGAACTGAAGGATTATACTAGTTAACATCTTTCAATAAAAATTGCCGCTCATGAGTCTAAGATCTTTACGGCCACCATATCCGAATGTCAGAGAATGCTTGGCGACTCACAAATCTATCCTCCCAAGCCTCCTTCTTCTTTTTCCGAGCTAACCTAGTAAGTGTACCTACTTCCCCTCTCCCATCATCAAAAGCGTCATCAAAAATAGACCCTACACCAGCTGCCTCGGACTCCTTGCTAGCAATTTTCGATCCCTGGGGAGTACTGTGAGATGTATAAGGCACATCCAGAGGCTCAGATCGCCCATGTGCCCTGAATTTCTCCCCAGTGTGCTCCTCTGGAGTAATTAATAAGTTTCCCTCGGAGCCTTCCCTAGATGGGTCATAAGAGCTAGTCTCATAGAGGTCTCTATCTCTCCCTCGGCCTACTGTTGATTTCTTGAATATTGTCTTTTGCACACTTATGGGCAAGGTACCTCTACCTTGACTCCTTGAAGCTTATCCTCTTCTCTTGGTACACTTACCTCGACCTTGTGATCGTACCATTTTCTGCATTAGTATAAGGAGAATCGTCAACTGCAAGTCATGATTCAACATAGTTCACACTCATGTAAGTGAGTGAGAATATAATAGAAGTAGTGGGTTTACAAGTAAACAAACATGATGTAGGAACGGGGAAGTGCGGTCCGCATAATTTGAAGTGCGGCCCATGGAGTTGAAGTGCAGATCAAATAATTTCAAGTGCGACAGCACTTCTGCACAAATGTTCAGAGGTTTCGGAAGCCTTTTCTCTGATTGGTAGTGCGAGGTCATTGTGCGCCTGCAGAATTAATTTGCGGTCCACAAAATTTAAAGTGTGGTACGCACATCACGGTCTTAGAGGGAAAGCCTCGGATAGACAATTACGACCAAAATGCGACCTCTCTATCGCGGTCCGCACAATTAAACTGCAGTCATAAAAATACTATCCTTTTACCAATAACTATATACAGCATACTGTAGTCTCTCCGAGTAACAGTCTTGGATCCTCAGGTAAGCTCTCCGAGTAACAGTGCTTTCTCAAAAGTGTGAAAGGTGTAAAGTGAAGCCAAAACTTCTATTTATACTTAGAGAATTTGAGAGGAAAAAGGGTCGAGTTCGGCCTCACAATTTCAAGTGTGGTCCACACTCTTCTACCTAGCCTTCAATGATCTACTACTCATGTGCGGACCGCACAATTTCAAGTGCGACCGCACAATTCTCCCTGTGGTCGCACATTTTTCCCGCACTGACAGGGAAAAAGATCAGAGACCCTGTCATTTGACATCATATTTAGCTGCAAGAAGTGCAGTCTGCAGATGAAATTTGCATCCGCACAAGCTCTTATGTGATGGCAACATTAATTCTGCGGCCGCACAATTGCAAAGTGCAGTCCGCATTTTCTGCTTCAGCTACACAATTTAGTCCACCCTTCTTTGATCTAACACTCAACTCTGCAGCACACTTCAAACCAAGTTTAAAACAACAAAGAACATCTAACTACAAAAATAAAAATAAAAAGAACTTGGGTTGCTTCACAAGAAAAGATTAATTCAACATTGCGGCACGACGCAATGTCATAGCATCCTCAAGTGAAGTAAATGATCACCACCACGTGGCTCTCTCCAACTTTTTCCAATTAGTGCTTCATCCAGTGACCATTAACTCAGAATGTTTCATTGTTCTTGTTCTTTAAATATACATCAAAGGTGTCAAACCAACAATTTCAAATGGACCACTCAACCTTGAGTTAAACAACAATACAAGATCATCGGCCTTGAACTCTTTGTTCCAAATGTACTTGTCATGAAGATATTTCATTTTTTATTTGTACAAGGACAAACTCTTGTATGCGTGGTACTGGAACTCATCCAATTCATTCAAGTGTACAACCCGCAAGTTAGCGACTACATCCTAATCAAGATTCAATTTCTTCAAGGCATGCATCGCCTTGTGCTCTAGTTCCACGAAAGATGACAAGATTTCCCCAACACTAACCAGTATGGAGACATTCTGATAGGTATTTCGTAATCCGTCATATATGCCCATAACGCATCATCAAGATTCTTGGACCAATCTATCCAATTTGCGTTCACAGTTTTAGACAAGATACTCATTATCTCCCGGTTATAGACTTCCACTTGACCACTAACTTGCGGATGATAGGGAGTCATGACCTTGTGAGTAACACCATACTTGCTAAGAAAAATGTCAAAAGCCTTACTGCAGTGTGACCCGTCATCGTTTATGATTGTACGTGGAGAAATCTTGTAAAACTATTCTTCTTCAAGAAAGCCACTACACTTCTCGCCTCATTGTTGCGTAAGGCGACGGCCTCAGCCCATTTGGAAGCATAATCCACCACGACCTAATTGTAAGTGTTTCCCCAAGAACTCACAAAAGGGCCCATGAAGTCAATGCCCTAAACATCAAAAATATCAATCTCCAAAATAGTTGTGAGAGGCATCTCATTTTTCTTTGAAATTCCAACGGCCCGTTGACATTCATCATATCTTTTCACTAAGTCACTTGCATCTTTGTGAAGAGTAGGACAAAATAAACCACAACTTAGAAATTTGGTCATCGTTCTTTCTCCACCATGATGACCTCCATATGGCGAAGAATGACAAGCACCAAAAATGTCACCTTGCTCTTCTTATGGTACACACCTTCTAATCACCCCATCCGTACAAATCTGAAAAAGGTATGGCTCATCCCAATAGTAATCATGACAATCTCTTTTGGGCTTAATTCTTTCTTTTGAAGAGAACTCATCCGGAATACCACTTACAGGAGAATTTGTCAAGTCCGCAAATCACGGTACCTCTTTCATTGATAGGGCCAAAAGTTGCTCATCCGGGAAAAAGTCATTGATTTTATGGCCATCATGTTGCCTCCCCTCCTCCTCCAAACGAGACAAGTGACACTTGTTTTTCATTGCCTTTCTTGTCTTGAATGTCAATATCAAATTCTTGCAACAAGAGTACCGATCTCATCACCTGAGCTTTAATTTCTTTTTTCTCATAAGGTAGCGAAGCGCTGCATGATGCGTGTGGACAATAACTTTAGCACCCATCAAGTATGGACGGAACTTCTCAATTGAAAACACAATAGCAAGGTGCTCTTTCTCCATAACGGCATAATTTACTTCTGCATTATTCATGGTCTTACTAGCATAGTAAACAGGATGAAAACCCTTGTTGATATGTTGCCCCAAAACATCCAAACCGCTACATCACTTGCATCACACATGAGCTCAAATGGAACAATTTGGGATGATAATGATAAGAGTGGTTGTCAACTTGAACTTCAGTTGTTCAAAATCTCTCATACAATCATCATTGAAATGAAACTTAGTATCCTTCTCAAGAAGCTTACACAATGGGTTCACCACTTTAGAGAAATCTTGATAAAGCATCGGTATAAACCTGTATAGCCTAAGAAACATCGCACGTCCTTCACCGAAGTTAGATGTGGAATCTTAGAAATCACCTCAATATTTGACTTGTCCACTTCAATTCCATTCTTTGGGTTCTTATGGCCAAGGACAATGCCTTCCTCAACCATGAAATGACATTTCTCCTAATTGAGCACCAAAATGTCCTCTTTACATCTAGCCAACAATTTGTCTAAATTTGTAAGACAATCATCAAAAGAATCTCCAACCATCGAGAAGTGATCCATGAAGACTTCAAGGTAATCCTCCACCATGTCCGTGAAAATAGCCATCATACACCGTTGAAAAGTCGTGGTGCATTGCACAAACCAAAAGGCAACCTATTGGAAGTAAAAGTACCATAAGGACATGTAAAGGTTGTTTTCTAATGGGTAAATTATGTTAATGCTTGTTTCGCGGATCGGGGTATACTAAAAACTCTCAATTCTCAAGTATCCACTCAATATCTCTTGGTCATAGAGTGGTTATGCCCAAATTGGCTTTCTCAAGTCCAATCGTGTATCAATCCAAACAGTTGATATGAGTCCAAGTTGGGTTTTCGCTATCTCTAGTTCAAACCCTTTAATTAAACTAGCCAAAACATTAACGAGCTCAATTTCTTGTTAGCCAAGTTTTCCTAGACTAAGAGCTCGTTTGGATTAGCTGATTGTAAAAAGCTAATGAGTTTGAAGTGATGAAAAGCATTTTTAAGTGCTGAAACTGATTTTTTAAATAAATATTTACGTGTTTGGATAGACGTGCTGAAACTGATAATAAGCAGTTGATGTGTTTGGTAGAAAAGTGCTGATAAACTATTATTTTATTAAAATGACTAAAATACTCTTAGAAACTTTACAAAATATTGTAAATTAAAAAGTTTCTTTGTAAAGAAAAGGATGAACAACGAATATGGAATGAAGAGAAAGTTAGAAAAATTATTCTGGGAAAAATATTTTATGAATTAAAAAATATTATCAAAGATAAACTAGTAAAAGCCTTGGTCAAACTAAAAGTTCTTATAAGCTGGAAAGTCATAAGTTGGGGGGGGACCAACTTATGACTTATGACTGATTTTAGCTTATAAGCACTTTGAATTTTTACCAAAGACATAGAAAAGCCAAAATGTGCTTATAGGCCAGTTTGACCAACTTATAAGCTTAGCTAAACACCCTCTAAGTTCCTCTTTCTCAAGTAAGAACTAAGTCAAATTGGCATGAATCAATGTTTGAAACCATTAATTCTAGAAATAATGCATGAACAAGGCTAAATAATAAACACACAACCATAAACAAACATTAAAATTATAAGGCATAAAGTTTACACACTAGGGTTAGGTTACAACCCTAGATAAAATCTAGTTACTCATGCTAGAAAGTGAAGAAAACAAAGTAGAAGAAGAAACTAAAGCCATAAAATATGATTAAATGATAAAACTAATGGGTTTTATCTAATAATTGTCACTACTTTCACAAAAGAGTAAAATATAACCTCTACAGCACTTTAGAATACAGAACTTACCCTAAAAAAGTGTTTCCCGTCTATTTATAGTGCCCTCAAATTCGATGACGAAAATGCCCTTTGGGAGGTTCTGCGGCCTCACAATTCCATGTGCGGTCCACACTTTTCTTCTCTTCTTCACTTAGGAGGAATTTTGTAGCCGCACAATTCCATCTACGGCTGCACCTCAGCTTCTGCGGCCGCACTTTGGCAAGGCTACACACTTGATCTTTTTGCACTTTCTCTGAACTTTTCCAATCTTGTCAGTGTGACCAGCTTTAGTTGCCGCACAATTTGATGTGCGGACCGGGCTTGTTAAAACTCATCTGAGGCTTCAGGTGTCTTTTCTGCGGTCGCATGTGCATTTCTGCTGACCGCACTTTTGATTATTTTAATCCTTATTTCCTTTTTGAGCTGGAATAATCTTTTTTTATTTAGATTTCTTCGTTAAGCTCCATTCCTCCAACATGCCTGCAATTTGCACAATATTATTATTTTTGGTAACAAAAATCAGCACTTTCGGACTAAAACTAAAGCAAGAACGTACTAGTAAGTGGTTAAAATCCACACTTGTCAAGCATCATCAGAGGCACCAAAATAACAGTGCAAAGAGCTATCGGAGGTGCCAAAACTACACTACCTTGTATCATCAGGGGCGCCAAAGTTAGTGCTCTGGACAATACCTTCCATTGTCTGAGGCTGTGAGTTTTCATGGCCTTGCACTATCTAAGGCTATGAGTTTTCATGACCTTGAGATGTATTCGCAAGCTTTGTCAAATTCCTAACCAATTTTCATGAAATCAGGTTGGAAGACAGACCTTCTATAACTTAGTCGATTCAAACGGATATTATGCACCTCACTCTCCGTCTTGATTCTATAACAACTATTATAACCAAAATTCATTCTGATAGTACTTCACATGTGTGAAATGTCAAATTAATAACCATTTAACACATCCACACCTTATCAAAATTTGTAGTGTTACAAGCCACCCAAATGCTGACGAATATGTATAAACATGGGAGAGTACCATCCCATCACGGCACTTAAGAAGAAAAGTACTTTCAGACTATGTTTCAAGCCCAATCTAGGTGATGAGAAGTGGGCCAAAAATCGAAAAGAGAATGGTTGGCTCCTCTCAAGCTCATGCTGCACAATTCAAAGTCCTTCATCAAGCCAAGATATGATGAAAAGGAAGAGGTCCTCATATCTAAAGAGATCTATGAGATATGTGAAGGGCTAAAAGAAATGTTGCATGAGTCAAACATAGTCCAGATCGGCAAAGGTCCGAGCCGTGCTGAGGTGTAATAGATGGGCTTAGACTTGAAGCTCAACAATTGGGAGGCCATCCATTTCCCTGTCAGAAGAAAGTCCGGGTAGTCTGTTTTTCTATCCTTTCTACATTTGAATTATTTCAGGGTGTAATCCTGATATTTTTTATTTATTGCCTTATTTTCTAGATCTAAACACTTCTATCTTTTAATTTAATGAAATGAAATCAATATTTCATCATTAATGAATGTCTCTTTCCTTTTTCCTAATTTTTTTTTATTTTCTTATATTCTTTTCAGTTCTGTTAATGTGAATTTTATTAATATGACATGCTTGTGGAATTCATGCCAAGATCCTTAAGTGTAGTCTAACTGCGAAATAATGAATCGAGAAGCAGAATATGATGAAGATGAGGCTTTTAGGAAAATAAACAGAGAATTGTAACAATATGAGAATAAGCCTAAGTCAAATCTAAATAAAACCAAGTTAATTAATTTGGAAAGCTTAGAATAGATCAGGGAAACAAAGATACGCATTCACGCTGACCAAAAAACTAGGGATGCCCTGATTCAATTTTTGTTTGAGTTCAAAGATGTGTTCGCTTGGTTTTATGATGACATTCCCGGATTGAGCATGGATTTGGTTGTGCACAAACTTCCTACCTACTTCGGTTTCCCACCTGTCCAGCAAAAGAAAAGAAAGTCCAAGACGAATATGAGTGACAAGAAAAAAGAAGAGATCACAAAATAGTTAAAAGTCAATGTGATCAGAGTCATACACCATGTGGTTAGCCAATGGGGTACCAGTATCAAAGAAAGACAGGAAAACTAGGGTTTGTGTTGATTATAGGAATTTAAATAAAGCAAGTACCAAAGATAACTTTCCCTTGCCAAATATCTACGTCCTCGTTGATAATTGTGGCAGATACAAGATACAGTCTTTCATAGATTGTTAGGTTGGATGCCATCAGATCTTGATGGATGAGGAAGATGCAGAAAAGACTGCTTTCATCATACCTTAGAGCATATACTATGGGCCATTTAGTTTAAATAATGCAGAGGCAACTTAATTTAGGGATATGATTACCATTTTCAATGACATGATGCATCAAGAAAACGAGGTGTATATGGACGATGTGATTATCAAATAAAAAACACGATAAGATCATGTGAAGGATTTAAGTAAATTCTTTGAGAGGCTGCACAAGCACGCTCTCAAGCTTAATCGGATCAAATGTGCATTTGGAGTTCCATCTAGGAAGCTTCTAGGGTCCATAGTCAGTAGGAGGGGCGTTGAGTTGGATCTATTGAAGATAGAATCCATTGGAGATTTCCTATTTCCAAAGAGAAGAAAGAGGCTATGACCCTACTTGAAGATTAAACTTCATTAGCAACTCCCTTGCCCAACTCACCATCAGTTATGAGCCCATCTTCAAGATTTTAAAGAACGATGCAATCGTCAAATTGACAAATGAGTGCTAAGAAGCCTTTGATAAAATTAATGAATATCTGTCAAACCCACTTGTGTTAGTCCCACCAGAACTAGGAAGACATTTGTTCTTGTACCTAATAGTTTTGAAAAATTCTTTCAGATGTGTCCTAGAGAAACATGATGGAACCGCGAAGAGAGACCAAGAAATCTACTACTTGAGCAAGAAGTTAACCAGTTATGATGGTAAGTACGCTCTGTTGGAGAGAACATATTGCTTAGGTTGCTCAGAATCTAAGGCATTACCCTTTAGCTTATACTTCTTACCTCATCTCCAGAATGGATCACTTGAAATACATCTTCCAGAAGTCGATGCCGACTAGAAGGCTGGCAACGTGGCAAATCATACTTACTGAATTAGACATTGTCTATATCACTCGCACCGTAATGAAAGCCCAGGCTTTGGCAGATCATCTAGCTCAAAACCCAGTTGATAACGAATACCATCCATTGAATACTTACTTTTTGGATGAGGAGGTGAATTCAGTGGAAATGGTCCCAAAAAATGGTAATGCTTGGAAAATGTACTTTAATGGAGTCGTAAATGTGAAAGGCATAGGGATCGGGGCAGTTCACATTTCCCGGTGTAGATATTGGGGAAGTTCTCATTTCTCCTAACATCCAACATTATCCTACCATGTCATATCTTTGTTTCTTTTGTACCACCAACGCATCTGAATACAAGGCATGTATAATGGGGATGCATGTGGCAATCGATATGAACGTGCAAGAGTTGCTGAATATGGGGGACTATGATTTGCTTATTAGGAAAGCTCAAGGTAAATGAGAAACTCGAGACATCAAACTCATCCTGTACAGGCAACATGTGGAAAATCTTAGCAAACGGTTCAAGTTCGTTGAGTTCAGGTACATTCCTTGGTTTCATAATGATTTGGTGGATGCCTTAGCTACTTTAGCTTCAATGATCCCATACTCGGGTAATATGCACATCGACCCATTGGAAATACAAGTCCGGGAAAGACATGGTTAATCCAATGCAATCGAAACAGAACCGGATGATGAACCATGGTATCATGATATCAAACATTTTTTGAAAAAAAAAAGAGTATCCGGAACAAGCAAGTGGGGATCAAAAGAGAACCATTAGGCGACTTGCAAGCAGTTTCTTCTTGAGCGGAGAAATTCTATACAAAAGAACTCCATATCTGAATTTGATTATATGTTTAGACACAAAATAGGACAAAAGGATCATGAATGATGTACATTGTGGAGTATGCGTACCCCATATGAACAGTGACGTCCCATGTATGCTCTTTGGCCTTTTGTTGCCTGAGGCATGGATGTCATTGGACCAATTTAACTAAAAACTTCAAACAGTAATAGATTCATCTTTGGTGCCATTGATAACTTCACAAAATAGGTTGCGGCAGTCACCTTCAAATTTGTTATCAAGAAAACGGTGGTACAGTACACTCCAACATCATTTGTCATTTTGGTATCCCTAAAACTATCATTATAGACAATGTTGCTAATTTGAACAGATGCCCGATGAGAGAGGTATGTGAGCATTTCAAAATCATGCATCATAACTCTACTCCTTATCAAACCAAGGTTAGTGTCGTTGTTGAAGCTGCGAACAATAACATAAAGAAGATTCTCAGAAAAATTATCCAAGGTTACAGGCAATGGCATGAAAAGCTGCTTTTCTCATGGGATATCGCACAAATTTGCATCCATCAATTAAGAAACCCTTACTTATTGGTTTACAGAATAAAAGTCGTAATACTAGAAGAAGTTGAAATTCCCTCTCTTTGGATCATTGTTGAAGTCAATATCGAGGATGACGAATAGGTAAAAATCCATTTGGAGCAGTTGATATTAATTAATAAAATATAACTAGTCGATGTTTATCACTGGCAGTTGTACCAACAAAGAATGGGTCGCGCCTACAACAAGAAAGTGCGGCCCGGGCTGTTTGAAGTGTATCCTTCCACATCAGGAGAATCTAAAGGAAAATTTACTCCAAATTCGCAAGGTCCATTGATGCGTGGCTAGAATTCATGATTTTAAGCATTATATACCTTGAATTTTATGTGCTTTAATGATAAAATACACGTCGTATGTGCCTAATAGGGTTTATTTTATGTGTAGGTGAATTGGAAATGGAAACGGGGCTAAACGGATGCAAATACATCGGAAAATACGCGAAAGGGGACACCCGGGCGATAGCCGGGCGACACAGCCAAACAGCCTGGCCCAGCCTGGCCTTAGCCAGGCGTTAGAGCCCTAACGCCAGGGGGTGCCTGGCGTTAGCCAGGCGTTAGAGCCCTAACGCCAGGGGGTGCCTGGCGTTAGCCAGGCCTTAGAGCCCTAACGCCAGGGGCTGCCTGGCCTTACCCAGGCGTTTGGGCTGAAACGCCAGGGTCCCGGGACGGCCAGAAATCGAGTTTTGACGGGTTTTAAGTGTTTCCAAGTTGGAATAGAAGTCTTTAACACGTTTAGGGTTCATCCTAAACATATAAATAGACCCAAAAACATCACATTAAGGGACTTTGGACAGGGGGATTCGACAGAAGACTTTGGACAGGGGGATTCGACAGAAGACTTTGGACAGGGGGATTCGACAGAAGACTTTTGGACAAGGGGATTCGACAGAAGACTTTTGACAGAGGATTCTACTTAGTTTTTCTTCTCTTCTCTTCTTTTAGTTTTATAGTTNTATTTGTTTGAGTTTAGTTTAGTTGATAGTTAATCACAAGTCCCTGTGGGTACGATATCTGGACTTAAAATCCTATATTACTTGTCGACCACGTACACTTGCGTGTGCATTGGCAATTCAACCAACAAGTTTTTGGCGCCGTTGCCGGGGACTTAGAAATTAACTATTCTACTATATTGACTCTTTACTTTTGTATACTTAGTTTTTTTTGTTTTTTTCTTATTTTATATATATTTTTATTTTTTTATTTTTATCTTAATTTAATACTTTATTATCTTTCGTGACATGGCATCTTGGAATGATA